>CM062630.1:6529941-6834550 GCA_025617555.3 Puccinia polysora | reverse complement strand
GTAAGAGCAAGAATGGTATTAAGTTAGACCAGAGCCATTACGTGGCAGCTCTTCTTAAGCAATATGGCTTAGAGGATGCAAAGGAGTTTGGTACTCCCATGCAGTCAAACATTTGTTTAGAGAAGTCTACAGATGAGGAGTATCTGGAGTTTGTTCAATCTGGGAACAACTACAGGTCAGCTATTGGATTGCTTAATTATTTGGGGCAGTGTACAAGGCCCAATATTTCTTTTGCAATTGGTGTCTTGTTGCAACACTTAGAGAAGCCAAGCATGAGGCATTGGTCAGCATTTAAGAGAGTTTTGGGGTATCTTAAAGGAACGCACAGTCTGGGACTGTTGTTTACAAAGTCAGCAAACTTTGATTTGGTTGGTTATTCCAATGTAATTTGGGCAGATGGTAACACTAGGGAATCAACAAGTGGTTTTGTATTCTTCTTAGGTAAGAATCTGGTGTCACGGATTTCCAAGAAGGTGTAGGAAATAAGTCTTTCATCAACAGAGGCTGAGTATAGAGCTTACTTAGCAGCTTCACAGGAAGCAAAATGGTTGAGAAAAGTCTTAGAGGATACACATAAACCACAAGGGTTTGCATTGTTGTATTCTGATAACCAGAGTGCCATTGCGTTTGCGCAAAACAAAGTGTTCCATTCAAGAACTAAACATATCAATGTTCACTATAACTATGTTTGCAATTCAGTTAACTGCAAGGAGATTGTGTTGAGGTACATGCCCACTGGAGAAATGATTGCAGATATCTTGACTAAGGCTTTAGATAGGAACAAGCATCAAGGCTTTGTGACTAATATGCGGATGTCACCCCTTTTGGATTAAGGGGGTGTGTTAAAATATGTATGCACTTACGCATGTGCTACGTATAATTGTAATCCAAACGGGATGCACATATGGGCCTCTCCGGCCCATTGGACACTCACATGGACCATATGGGCCTGTGTGGATGTCACTGATTTGGGGAAACTGGACTCAAAACGCTTGAAACAGGCTCATTGGTACACGGGCCCTAATGGGCCCAGTGGGGGATATGGGCAAGTACAGCCAGATGGGCTTGTATGGGCGTGATTGGGCCCAAGGTTTATTTTGGACATACTTGGCCAGACGGGCTGGCCCGCCAAAGTATGTTCTACTTAGTTTTTGGGCTTGGGGCGGCCCATTGGGGCCGCCGCCTGTGTTGCAGCCCGGTTGGGGCCGCCGCCCGTGTTGCAGCCCAGTTGGGGCTGCCGCCCGTGTTGCAGCCCGGTTGGGGCTGCAGCCTGTTTTGCGGCCCGGTTGGGGCTGCTGCCCGTGTTGCGGCCCGCTCGGGGCCGCTGTTTTTGCCTTTGGCCTGACGGCCCATGCCGGGCCGTCATTGTGGCTGCCGCGCTGGGTGGGCTGGTGGTCCTGGCTCCTCCCCCTCCCCTCGCTTGCCATTGCAAGGGGGAGGGGGAGGGCTGGCTGGTTGTAACCAGCCAGCAACCGGTCATGGTGGGGGGGACTTGATCACCCCCCCACCGAAAGAGGTGGCCAGGCCGGTTGCATTGAGGCAACTGGTGGTGGGGGGAATTGACCACCCCTCCAACATCAAAGGGGCGCTCTCCCCCCCCCCTTTACTGAGGGAGAGGAGCAATGGGCTGGATGGGACCTGACCACCCCCCAGCCCACTTACCGTAGCAATGCCCTGGGGGTATCAACCCCCAGGGCCCCTGGTAGGGGGATTTGACTGCCCCCTCCAGGGATTGGAGAGACAGAGGGGGGGGGCAGCATGTCTGCCGGTTACACCCCCCCCCCAGGTGAGATTTTGGTTGGACTTAGGTGAGTCCTGGGTCCCACCTGGCCCATATGAGGGGCCAGGGCTGTACAAGTGCTAAGATAAGTAACAGGTCTGGTTGTAACGGACAACCAGCCAGGCATTGAACAGCACAGGGGCTGGTTCAGCCCCATTGAGGTGGAAACACCAGAAACAACCGGAATAGGCTGGTTGTAAGGGTACAGGGACTGATGCCATGTGGGCTGATGTAGCCCAAACCAAGTAACAAGGCCTGTAGAGCCTGTAGAGCTCTTTTGGCTTGTTGTATCATGGGCTCACAAGAGGCCAATATCTTGTACTTAAGGAGATCTTCTCTCTGCTGTTTTCCATCATCCATTCATCATCCAATTGAATTCATCAACAATATCATCCAACGTGTTGCCCCATTTGCAAGAGCCCATCAAGCAATTATTGACACAAGGTGTCCAGAATTTCTTTTGCTTTAAATACTGCTCATTTGCCTAAGCTAATTGCTGGCCATAATTATAACAATGGCAGGATACAGATCCAAAGGCAATAGTTTTTGCTCAGACCACACAACCTGGTCATTGGTCCCCCCCTCTTCTACCTCCAAAGAGATTTTGCAATCTTGGTATTGATCCCTCTTCTGCTGACAAGCCATATTCTTCCCACCTCTCTGTATGATTATCAAATAATTTCCTCCCATCAAAATACTTTAATTGGGGTGAGGATCAAAAAATTATTCAAGTGATTTTGTAGCATTTTGAGTTTGGTGGGAGAGGAATTGGACAGCAGGAAAAATGGTGGTTGTAGATGGAGCAAGGGGTGGAAAGATTTGTTGCATTGCATGGAATCAAGAAAAAAAATCCTTAGTCAGTTATAATCAAGGTAGATGATCAACAAACATAGAAAAAAAATACTGGTCAATCTTCCCCCCCCCCAAAAAAAAAATAAAAATAAAGGGTCAGCCAGATATTTTAATCATCCAGGAGGAGGCAGATGAGGAGGAGGAGGGGGGGCTGACCTTGGGCAGGGTGATTGGTGAGGGAAATGGAGGAGCAAGGAAGGGGGGGGTGGACTGAGGAGGAGGAGGGGCAGGGGGTCAGCATTGTTGTTCATTACTTCAAATCAATCAATCAATCAATTTCCAATTGACCAATCAATTTCCAATTGACCAATCAATTTCCAATTGACCAATCAATTTCCAATTGATCAATCAATTGATTGATCAATCAGGAGGAGCAGGAGGGGGGGGGGGCTGACCTGGGCCAGGGTGATGGGTGATTGGCAATGCAGGAGCAAGAAAGGGGGGATGGCCTGAGGAGGAGGAAGGGAAGGGGGTCAGAATCCTTGTTAATGACAATCAATCAATTGATCAATCAGGAGTAGAAGGAGGATGGGGATTAGCTTACTGGGAATAGGGTGCCAAGCGCTGAACAAGAAACAAACTCAAACAAAAGGAGGAGGGGGGATGGCCTAAAGGGGCAGGAGGATAGAGGAGGTTAACAAGATGAGGAGGAGGAGAGGAGGGGTGATGAGGAGGAGCAGGAGTGGGGGGGTGCTTACCTGGGGAAGGGTGCTGATCAAAGAATGAGCAATTGAGGTGGAGGTGGATGGTGAGGTGGAATTGGTGAGTAAAGCAGTTTGGTGAGGAGGAGGAAGGAATGGACTGGTTGGTTTGGTGAGGGTGAGGAAGGAGTGGACCACTGGTTTGCGGGTGAGGTATGTGGTGGAGGGTGTTTTTTTATCTAAGGCCAATGTTAAATTTGCAACCCTGTGTTTGCAAATGGGCACAAAACACCGTTTTCAACCCATCTGAGTTGCAAATGGTTATCATATACATGTATGTATATTTTTTTAAAAAATTTTTTTAACTTTTTTTATCTATTATTTCTTTCTTTGATCTTAATAAAAAAATAAAAAATAAAAAAACAAATTAAATATAAATTAATCAATTAAATTTGAAATATAAATATAAATATAAATTAATAGATAAATAAATCAAATGAAATAAATAAAGAAGTAAGAAATAAATTAATTAATTAAATTAAAAATATAAATATAAATATATATAAAATATAAATAAAAGTAAGATATAAATATAAATAAAATATAAATAAATAAATGAAAATGAAATGAAATAAATAAAAAAATGAATAAATATATAAAAAAATTAAATAATTAAATTAAAAAAAAAGATATAAAAAGAATATATATATATTAAATAATATATTCTACAAATTTTTATTTTTTTTTATTTTTTCTTGCCATTAACAACCAAAAATGGGTTGCATGGTGCAGTTTGCAACCCAAAATGGGTTTCAAACTGCCATTAACAACCCAAAATGGGTTGCCAATGGCCGTTTTCTACTTAGGTGGGTTGTGAATGGCTGTTTTAAACCCAAAATGGGTTGCAAATTGTGCCACAAAAGCCCTTTTAGGTATTGAACAGGGGTTGCTAGGTTGCAAATTTAACATTGAACTTTATCTAAGTCCACCAAAAAAAAACCAAGTCAGCCTAGGATTCTTGGTTGTACAACAAAAAAAAATTACTGTCATGTTATTTACCTATTTAAAAACCGTATGCTCATCATCAAAATGAGCAAGTGTAAGGGTTAGAATCCTCTCTCTCATGGAAGAATATGAGGGAAAAGATGAGAAAGGGATGACTTGAGGAGGATTGGGAATATTTTCTTCAAATATTCTGTCCCATTTATCTTTGATGTCAGCCAGAAGGTTGTGAAGGATTAAAAAATTGATAATCCAGTTGATGAGGATCTTCATTTCTTTGGAATTTTGAAGCTGGTTTCACATTTCCCTTAAGCTGGCCCATCTTCCTTTCAGGATCCCTATGGCATGCTCAATCCAAACTTGTGATTGGGCAAGATGAGAGTTGAAATCAGTTTTGGCTTGATTGTTGGATGAAAAATTGCAGTATGCTGGAACCACATATTTCCCACTAGCATAAACTGAATTGGCCAGAAGGTATTTATCTTGCCCAAAATAGTTCTCTGGTTTTTGGGAAATCCACATCTGATTGAAAACATAAGAATTGTGACAAGAACTAAAAGGCCAGCATGGAAGGATATGAACTTCTTGTTGTTATCAAAAACAAGTTTCAGTTCCACAGATCATCTATAAAAACAGATAATACATATTTAGTCAGTGTGTTATCAAAGGCTTTGGAAAAGAAATGAATCAATTTCCTTTTTTTACAATCAAAATAGTGGTTTCCATCTAGCTTGGGTTTTTGACTCAAGGGGATGGTGGTTCCATCAACAAAACCAATGCAACTACAAAAGCCTTCAGTCTCCATTACTTGAGATATTTCCTTGCATTCTTCTTTGGTGGGCCAACAAAGGACTGAGTGACAGAAAGATAGGATAGCAATCATTACTCTTTTTGTGTATAAGTGAATGGTTCCATAACCCACTGAGGATAGATTTTATAGTTGATGAATTTCTGCTCCATTTCCATTTGATCCCAATCTACAAATAGCAACAGCCTGTTGGATAGCTGGATTGCCTTGAGGATTCCAAGAATTTTTCTGGAAGATGTGGTTATCTTCAATCATCTCCAAAAGTTTTATGAATGAAGGCAATAAGGTTTGGAACAGTTGCTGGAAGCTTAAGTTGGGGAGGAGATGAAGATTTTGCCTTTCATACATAGGGTTGTGGAGAGTTGGTCTTCTTGGAACCATGTATTTCTTTTACAATAGTGAACTCAAAGCTAACCAAGTTGATTCAAAATTGGAGACTGAGTCAGAGTCAAATAATAAAAAAAGTTCAGTCAGCTTTTTTGCATTTTCAACTTGCTTCCAGGAAGTTTAACTGGACATGTTTAGAAAGATGGTGATGTGATGTGGGGGGATGAGAAGATGATGGTATGTGTGTGAAGCAATGGAGATGAGATGTGTGTGATTCAATGGAGATGGGATTGGTATGGATTTACCAAGGTGGAGGTGTGGATGGGTGTTTTGCATGCAATGGATGGTGGATGGATGCTGGTGCATAAATGGTGGTTTTGATGTTTGAACTCTGCCATTTTGATTAAAACTTCCATTTAAAAATACACCAGTTAGGGGGTATGTGTATTTCAGAAACCTACCATCAAAAAATACAGGTGTTAGGGTGTATGTGTATTTCAGAAACCCTCCATTTTTAATGGCAGGTTTTGCCAAAAAAAATGGTGGTTTTCTAATGGCAGGTTTGCTTACTCTGATAGGCCCTATTACCATGAGTAAGAATCAAAGAATAGGGTATAAAAGGGTTATCAAATCTTCAATTAAAAAAATACCAAAAAAAATCCAGTTATTTCTCAAGAGGGCTTTCAGAGTAATTGAGAGGTAAGAGTTTTTTCTTTATTCAAATTGATTATATTGAGTTAACAAAGCCCTCAAACACATTTTGGAAAACATCATCCACCCCTTTATTCCCATTTCAATCAAAATCCAATTTCATTGGAGATATCCTCATTCTCTCCAGACATAAACAACTCCATTCTATTTCACTTTTCCCATACCTCTCCAAATTCATCCTCACATCTTCAAATAACTACTTTGAGATAGCTCATCATTTCATTTCCTAAAATCTTCCTTTTAAGAAAATGGGCTGCTTTCCAAACTCAAAAATCAAATTAATCCAAGAAAACCTCTCCAAGGAATTCAAAATTTTACAATAAATGCTTGATTTTAGACTAAAATTCAATTATTATTTTTTTCCAACCTCCATATTGAAAGGTGAATGGTTATATCCTCATGGTAAATGAGCCAAAGAATAAAACAAAATTTAGGCTTCATCTTTACTCAAAACAGATGAGGGAATGATTCAAGAACTATTGGGAAAAGTCTAGAAAATCCCATTCCTTGTCCATCTCAATTAGATTTGGTTAGCAAAAAACCTGTAAAGCAAAGATGATCAAGTTTTTAATACAGAAATTGGAATCAATTCATCCTTTTACAAACAAATGGCTTAAGTATTTTTTTTAAAAGGGCAAACATGATCCCACTAGCTTGTTTTCATGACCAAAGATCCCAGTCCATTGATACTGAAGAGATTTTATCCAGTCTTTAACCTAGTGATGGAAATAAAAACAAACCCCCTGGATTACCTTGATTGGCCAGTTTCTGATGACAAGGAGGATACTCTGAATATTTCAACCCCAATCTGATTCACATCAAATTATTCCATTCAGTAAAATCCTTCCTTGGATCCATCACACCACTGCTTGGATCAAATAAACCATTGTATCAGCCTTCAAGAATATGATTCCAATTCATCACTCACTCTCCAACTACCCAAATCTCCTGCCCCACTTTCTTTCACTCAAGTAAGCATGGAAGTGCTTCTCCATCCCTTCCTCAATAAAAAAAAAAAAGGAAGGGCTCATTCCTGGGGAAAATCCACACCCTTTTTTGAAAGAATTAGAAGCTTCAGACAATGGAACCTCCCAGCTCACCTTCCAAAGATGGTGATGATGTTCACCCAGAGTCCTCCTCATAAAAGGGAAAGGGGAAGCCCTCAAACTCCCTTGAAACCAACACAAGAATCCATCGAAAGAGGAGAATGACTGAGCTTGAGGGGCTTTGAAGTGATCACAGATAAAGTAAGGATCAAGTGAGATTGTTTGGAGCACATACAATGTCGATACTCATACATACATGGATCTACTTTGGAAACTAGTCAGATCCAAGATTCAAAGTGCACAGGTACTTTTTTTTATTTTCATTCCTGATGGCCGGTTAAAGATCTACTGGCTCAAATCTTTGACGTGACCCGATTAACTTCCTCATCATCATGAAACCTTCTTTCAATCACTTCCAGGAAGACCTCAGAGTTTTTATTTTTTATCTTTTTTTTTTTACCTCTCTCCCCCCCCCCCCCCCCTCTCTCCCTTTTACCTGCCATATCCTTCCATATGCTCTCATGATTTTTTTCTCATCAATCAGTCTCCCTCGTCAACTTTCCCATCCAGATTCTTTGGGTTGGGTCTAGTTGATGTTTTCAAGCAAACAAACCATCTAGTCATTTTGACACAACACAGTAGAATATGTTCACCAAAAGAACCATCTCAAACGGGAAAAAAAACATCTATGCCCTTTGACCACCCACCAACTCATACTTTTGCAAGATGTAAGACTGGCCAAGCCATGTAGTTAGAAACCTCAGCTAGGAGGAAAATGCATATTTGATCATTTCCATTATAATGGAGACCTAACTAGGTCTTCATGATCCGAGATAAGATCGAGTTCTGCAGTACTTCCCTCCTCCCAACGTCTGCCTGACTCCAACGTCCTCCGCAGCCCAGACCGTCAGTTCAGTGCTTCCTCAAACTTTTTGATACACTTATTCAGAACCCTTTCGTGTCCCTCAGTTTCTATACGTATATACACTTACGTAAGTCTATTCACATTCACTCGGTCCTCGCCTACATAGACATCCTCTCATTTCTGTATCCACACTTCGAGGGCCTAGGTTCCGACGAAATTTCTTGGACGTCTTCGTCTCAAGATTTTCCAACAACAGATGCGTGCCGACCAGGTGTTTGACGGGATGATTGGTGTTGGAGTTCCAAGGGATCGAATCCTATAGGTCGATTACCCAGGACCAAGGTGTCGTCTGTCCTCAGCGGGGATCATCAAGGCGAGCTCAGCTATCCATCATTCACTAGAGATAGGATGACTCAAGTCAGAATCCAGCAAGGCAGACTGCCAGCCAATCGTTACGTCAAGACTACTACGTACGCGCAAAGTAACGGGCGGAGCTGTGAAACCAAGAAGCAATCGTGACGAGAGAGAGAGAGCCTTAGAGTAGGACTTCTCACCTCGGTAGGATCGATTTTTTCTCTAGTGTAGAGAACTTAATGAGTAAGAAGTGCACAGGATGTGCGTTTTTTTTCTTTTTCTTTTTCTTTTTCTTTTTTTTTGGTCGAGTTTTTTTTAGTCCTATTTAGCATAGGATCGATCAATCATAAAGGGGCCTCTGTTCTTTAAGCTGGTCCTGGTTTAATGTCCCCAACCTGTCCTTCCTGATCTATCTTGCTTAAAAGTGACTAAATCGGTGGCAGGAGCGAACGAATCATGCCCAAAAGGCAAGATAATCAAGTGATGATTGATTGCCAGAGCTATTGCCTGATTCAGTTCGATTGTGTTATATCTCACCGCGTGCTCTGTAGCCCAGACCCACTTTTCTGGTGCAAGTGCCTGTTAAGTATGTACATACATATACCGTTTTTGCAGGGAGCTTGTTGACAAATGTTTGGGGGAGGGAGGGAGAAATCAAAAGAAATGGTTTTTATTCTGAAGTTGCTATGAAGCAAGAAGAAGACGTCAAGTTTTTTTAATCTAACGATCAATAGATGGATCAAGTAAGGGCACGAATTTCATGAATCACAACAAATTCGTTGGAAATGTTCTCCCATCCTCGATCCCCCGAAGCAGTAACCAAATATCTGAAAGATGGAGTAACACCTATTTACGCACAAAAACATGCCCCGAAGTTAATTTGGAGAATGAGTACCTGAGAAATCATAAGAATAGTCATCAACAGGAAGAAATACGGACAGATTTGAGATACCACACCGGAAGAATGACCAGGAATAATTCTGAAGGGTATTTTGCTCGAATGATGGTTCCGGTTGGAAATTTTTCGATCAAGATTAAGAGGATAATCATAGGCGTCGAAGTCAAGGTTATAGAGACGGAGGTTGTCGAAACTGGCGCATAGCACATGATGACCATCTGGCCAAGCTTTGACACACGAGACGGGGCCTGAAGAAGGTGGTAATTTGATCGAGCGCTGAACGCTTGAATGAAATTGAGAGGTCCTGATGAATCTCAAGTCGTAAACATCAACCGAATTATTCCGTCTACCAACAAACACAGAGCGCCCATCTATCGACCACGTGGCGGACGAAGTCCAGGGAGAAGTCGACTTAGGCACATCTAATTTCCTAACCAATCCTTTCGACTCGCTAGGTGTGATTCTTCGATCCCACAAATAAACTTGGCCATCTATCCCGCTCGTCATGAGGATATCGTCGTTCAAGAATGGTAATGAGGAATCTAAAACCGAAGGCACTTGTTGCAAGTTTGTAGGCGGCAAGACTGGCTTAGATGGAGGTTCTGGAGGCTTATTACTTGTTTTAGAAGGCAACATGAGCTGCATAGGCTCGATTTTCTCAGCTGGGGTATCATTAGAGGAATTCTTAACACCTGGTAAACATAATCCTCCTCCTTTTGCGCTAGTATTGGCTCCACTGGTGGGCTCTGGGCTGGTTGCCGCTGGTAGGATTGAAGCGCTGGGCGATTCGAGATCTGAGGCCGAGTTATCGACCCCTCCGAATAGTGATCCGTCTTCCTCGCTATCATCTTCGTCCATTGGATCAGTCGATGCCAAGGGTCGGTCAGGAGAGCTGCTGGCCGGTGAGCTTACCTCGGCACTTGGTTTGACGGGTGATGTATGTTCTTGGGCTTGATCAACTGTGTCCTCATTGGCTTGTTCACTCCGATCAATCCGGTTGTCCTCTTGTGTGGGCGGATTCATTAACATTTCTTCAAACTTAGAATCATAGATCGGGGGTGCACTGCTATGTCGGAGCGAGACTGTCGAGATTTGGGAAGCATGTGCGACAAACTTGTTGACGACCTGCCCAGTATTAAGATCCCAACCCTTGGCAGGACAACCAGTGCGATTGAAAGGTAGAGTGCGAGGGCAAGAGTTTAGATTGGATTAGAAATCATTAAAACGCGAGTCGTTGGGGGCATAAGGTTGAGTCCATAGTTTTTTTGGTTGAGAGGTCAACTTACAAGAACCAGTCCATCCCAACCACCACTAAAAGCAAAATCCTGGTCGGCATTCAAGTCGAGAGCCGAGATCACAGTACCCGGCTTGTGGCCTTTAATATCTGTAGAGCAGTTTAACGATCGACCAGATGGAAGGGCGGCGGCTCTGAAAACGTGCCGAATGTGACCTTCATCATGCCTAATCGTAAACAGATTGATATTACCAGACTGACATTTGAAAAAACAATAAGAACACAGAGTGTATTAAAGCATTAAACGAGAAAAAAAAAAAGCAAAGCGTTCGTACATTTATCGAGATGAAACGAAAATCTCCAACTTACTTCTGTACCACTCATGCCCCAAAGTTCCTCGCTGTGGATCGCCAGACTGTAAACGGGACTGACTTTGGTGGCGTTACCGACGCCCTTGGGTCCCCATTTAATCGGGAACGTCTTGAGGGTCTGGTGTTTGTTGTGATCATCAGGATTAGTTGGATTAAAGAGACGTTCGTGATGATCTTCATTCTCCCAATAACCCGTTAAGAAAATCGTCGTTTTGTCCGTTTCTTTTTCTATCAAAGGTACGTGGCCTCCCTGCTTCATGGTTAGGTTCTCAATCGATGAACCAGTGACGGATTCATAGATCGCAATCCTTCTGATAAATCCATCCTGACCACCCGAAAATAGATGAGAACCACAAGGTGGAAGGGCCAATGCGTGAACAGGACAGCCGTGAGGGATAAAGACCCAAGGGTCGACTATAGGTGGCTTGAGGAATGTTCTTGGGGTGGTGGCGATTTTAAACCTTTGAAGGATCTGGCTTTTATAGGAGTCAGGCCGAGGCTTAGGAGACTGAATGGTATCAAGTGTGGCAGAATGGTCAACGGCGGTTTGAGAGGGTGATTGAATAGTTTTTGAAGAGTGTGATGGTGATCGAGGCTGCGGAAGGCTTGAGTTTGGTCGTGATTGGGTTGAGGGAGATTGAGCTCTGGTAGTGAGGGTGGTCGATTGAGGTTGACTGCTCGGAAGAGATTGATGGAGGGTGATGATTGAGGTACTTCTACTCTTGGTCGTATCTTGAGCCTCATCAGCGGACTGATCAGATCGTGCGCTATCTGCATCATCATCATCATCATCGTCATCATCACCATCATCGTCGTCGTCATCATCATCATCATCATCATCATCGTTATCCTCTTCCTCCTCCTCCTCCTCATCATCATCATCATCATCCATTTGTTCGGTGTCCATATCCATATCTTGATCTTGTTCTTGTGAGGGTTCCTGATCTTCATCATCTGGATCATCATCACGATACGTTTCTGGCTCTGAGCTCTGAGCGACAGATACCGATCGATCCGGTTCTGAGGGGGATGAGATGGACATCGCTCGTTCCTCCGCTTGATCGACTCGAGTCCGATCGATCTCATCATCATCATCCTCTTCTTCCTCTTCACTCGAGAACATCTTGCTGGACGAAGCTAATTCAGTATTCGATTCTCACGTCGTAATCTATCCGACTTGACCGTCAGTGGTTCACACCGACATCTGGCCTGGTCTCCGTTTCGCCGTGCTCAGCTTTCCCACGCGTTTCTCTCGACCTGGACGGATAGGAATGTGGTCAGAGATCATCGGCTGGTTTCACATCTCGAGTCAAGAGCACAAGGACTGGCTGGATCTCAGGCAGGAGGATGGGAATGAAGCCAGCTTACCAATCAAGAGTCTCGTAGGTGTTAGAATTTGAGTTTATATATATGTGACTTTCACTGGAGTTTGAAGTATCATTGATTGGATCGATTTTATTTATATTATTGTTGTTATTGAAGTATTAAAATAATGGTAAAAAAATATCTAGGCTGTGCTGTGTTCTTAGTAGTGATTGTCAGACTGTCAAAGCATAACATTTCACTTACCATGTCACTTAAACTGCTTATGTTAATTTTGCCTTATTCATTTTGTACTCAACCACTTGTTGGCCAATCATGTATTTAGTCTATATAAACCATGGTGCTCTCAAGTGGAATTCATCATCTGTTCATTCACTACATCAACTGGAGTGTCCTTTTTCCTCCTGTCCTCAGGTCCGTTACACTTGAAGTTATAAGCTACTTTCACTCATTTATTAATTCCTTCATCCGATTTGAGCTTCAGCTCTTTTCTCTTTTACAGTAGGATATTGGACGCCAACCAAGGCCTCATGAGATCACCAGCTGCCCGCCACTCAAGCAGGCTTCTTGACACTTGGGCTTGGCCCCTGGAGGGATACCCGGGAGGGCTCCATCACAAGGCTGGGGGGTAACCGGAGGATGGACCAGAGTCACCAGCCACCACTGCTCACACACCATGGTAGTGGTACTCACACGGTGTCACACCCAAGCAGGATTATTGTCTGTGTTAGGAATGACAAATATAGACTTAGAAATATGACATACTTGGTCTATTCAAATTACTGCATTTCCAATTACTCAATGTATATACATAAAAATATGGGTTTATGTGTCCTCAACAACCAAAATATGTACTTACAAAACATATATATAGCTAGCATTAGAACATGAAATGTTATTCCCTTGGGGGAAATTTATACTTGCTTAACAGGTTATGAGCCTGCGAATTATACTCTATTCTTAGCATTCCCTTGGAAACAGACTATAATCACTATCTCTGCATTTATCCTCCCCACATAGCATCTCCGAAACCCTAATGATCCTGATTCCCCCAGGAATATTTATGGTTAGACCTGCAAGACAGCCAGACACGCCACACGTCTCATTCTGGCGTCGTAGCTTGCGTTGCGCTAGTTCTCAGCCTTTGAGGCGCTCCTGCACTTCATCATCACTGACTTTGCTCTCATCTGACTCCTCCTCTTCTTTTCAAAGCTTGAATACGGTCAAGGTGGACATTTCGATGGACTCGTCGGCCCATGCCTCGTCCTCGCGCCCTAATGTATCTTCTCCTCCCAGCAATGATGAACGGCCGCACAATGGTACCTCCGCCAAGGAGCCAGGGGATGACCCTCTGACCTCTCTGGATGGGAACCTTGTGAGAGCTCTCCTTGCAAAATTCCTTTTGACATCGCCGGCCAGCTCGTCGGCCGTACAAGACCGTTTGCGGTGGATTCAGACGGCAAAAGAAATTGCACCATCACTTCTCGTGGACGGTGGGAACTACCCTGCATGGGTTTGCGCCTTACAGCAGGTTGTAGCTCAGACAAATATGGTCCATGACTACTTTGCCATGAATCAACAGGAATTCAACACGGCCACCGCGACAGGGGTATTTCTACTAATAGAGTACTCTATTGATCCCCTCCTCTGGACGTCCATCATGAACATGAGTGCGCATGATGCATTCTTCTCCCTGAAGAATAGGTTCTCGGGTACCTCTTGGTCCTTCCTCGTGTCCAAATGGGCCGCCATTGCAGCGGCACCTTGTGATGGAGGGGCCCTGGCAGCATGTCATTGGACCATCAAGACCAACCTGGCGGACCTCAAGGGCCGGCTTGGCGGGTTCACTGTTGACAATCTCACCGCCCTGGCTTTCCACTCTGCCCTGGGCCCCGTTGGTGATTTGGTGGCAGACGCGTTGGATGCAAGAGTCGCCATTAAACCGGATATAACTATCACGGACGTTGACGTTCTGGAGGTGGCATTGCGCTTCCAGCAATCTGCTGGGGGCTCTCAGGCCCCAAATACCATGGCTGTGACAGCGGCGCCTTGCCATCAGCAGGGACGTTTTGCACACCTGCGAGGAAACCAACGGAAAGCGACTGGCGCCTCATCCACCGGTGCGGCCCCTGCTACCAACCAGTCAGGCCCCCATTCCCCGGACGCTTGGGCAAAGAAATGGCTCACGGCGGAATTCCCCTGCAATGTATGCTGGGAATGGGGCCACTGGGCCTCCGATTGCCCAAGGGTGAAGGCAAATCAGCCACCCCTGGAAAACCCAAGGATTGCAAACCCGTCCTGGGGTACCGAGAAAGTCTGGGACCCTTTCGGGCAGATTGGTGTCTTCAAAAGCGGATGTAGCGGCCATAACAATGGCCCCGGAGGAAGGTCGGGAGGCCCTGTTTGACAGCGGAGCAACGCATCATGTAATGTCCGACCCGTCCCTCTTCACTGACATACGGCCGGTTAACTTCCTCATCTCTGTGGCATCAAAACACACTTTTTCTGCGGATGGCATAGGCAACGTGATGCTACCTACTGAACTCGGAAGTTTGCGCCTGTCAAATGTTTTGTTCTCTAGAAGAATCTCTGGATCAGTCATCTCTATGGGGGCTTTTGATGATTTTAACAGGAAAGTCTCTTTCTCGGACGGAATATTCCGACTGCACCAATCTGGGATCATTTTCAACTTAGTGCGGCGAGGTCAGTGTTGGTTTCTGCCTTTTTGTCCTCTTAGCAATGTTGTACAAAGACCAGTAGGTTCCTTGTGCTCTGTGGAGTCAAAATTGTGGCACAAGCGGCTAGGACATATTGGTATCCGAAATATAAATAGAACTGTTGCATTGACAAATGTGAAAGGATTCCCATCAACAAAACTCTCGCAAATCAAATCTCCCTGTGCCTCCTGTTCCCTGTCCAAGAGCCAACATCACCCAATTTATTCTGAGTCCCAGGATCTGGCTAATGCCCCCGGAGATGTGGTAGCTGTCAACCTGGTTGGACCATTCAGTCCTGGGGCCAATGGGAGCACCTTTGATTTGATTATCTTTGACGTGTTCACCCGTTTTGTGCATGCTATTGGGATATTGGCAAAGTCTGCGGCGGCGGACAAACTAATCAATTGGGTCACCGCTTTTGAGACCACAACTGGGCACACCGTAAGGGCTGTTCGGTCAGACAATGGTGGTGAGTTTACATCCAAACGCCTGAACCAGTTTCTGAGAAAGAAAGGTGTCCAGCACAAACTCTCTGTACCCTATGAGCATCATCAAAACGGCGGCGTTGAGAGGACAAATCACACGCTACTGGAGTTGGCGCGTACGTTGTGGTGTCAATTTATAGACACGGATTGGGAACTGCCTTGCGGCTGCGCGCTCAGCATTGGGGGCAAGCGGGCTCAGCATTAGGGTATGCAGAGTGCTCAGAAGCGGCAGCTGCTGGATCAGCAGCAGCCAATGTTTGGCTCCGCACCTGGTGGATGGGTTGGGCTCAGCATCAAATGCAGCGTGGGCGGCAATCGGATTTGGAAGGTAGTGCGCTCAACTAGGTTTGCGGGCGCGCCGGTTCGGATACGTAGGGGCGGAGCAATCCGCGGGCTATGAAGGAACGGATGAAGCGCGCGCGCAAGCGCGCGGATCATGCTGGATATTACCAAACACCCACAACGGGCGCGGACAAACGGATACGGACAGGCACAGGGGGCTCTGAGTAGGGCGCGGTGCAAGGACAGCGTCATGAGAAGGACAAACCGGATGGACGGAACGGCGTACGGACGACGGGGGGAGTTTGGTACGGAGGAGGTGGGGAGAGGAGGCTAGGGTTTCTGTTTTGGGATTGTTTTCTGTTTCTTTGTCATACTGTCATTTGCGCATGTACTTAGGTTAGGGTTGAGGGGGAGGACTTATCCTCACTCCCAACTCCGGGTCGGAGGAGGGGGAGGCATCAATGCGGAGGAGGAAGAATCACATCACATCATCAGATTGAATCACTCATCTCACCAGGAGATTAAAGGAACTCATACCGGATACACATCCAGGTGGAAAGTTCTTAGGATTGAAGGATTGGCGATTTCTCTCTCTCTCTCTACTTTTCTTTCTCTCTTATCTCCTTATTTCTACTTCTTATTTAAGTGCAACTTTGGACACCCTCATCTCCTTTCAAACGCAGGGAACCTTTAACTTCCAAACCTTGGGACAATTATAGGGGGATAACCTTTTATTCTTTCCACATCTGGGGGTCTGGCCGGGAACTAACTTTCTGTTTCTTGTCTTTCAAAGGTAACCGGGCGCGATGTCCTATTCATACCTCCCTACAGTCGCTCCTTCTTCTTCTTCTCCTTCTCCTCCCGTCTCCGGGTCCGCTACTCCGACCCCACTCTTGTCTTCCATCCCTCCTCCTCCTCCTGCCTCCGCTTGAGCCAGGACAAGCTACGCCATTCCCCCATTGGTCTCCAGTGACCATGAACCCACTCGCCCGGTTTGCATCAGGCCGCGCGACTACCCTCACATCCAATTCAACACCACGGATGTGGAGCAATTCATCTTGAGATACAAAGGTATTGCGGATGCAGAAGGTGCGTTGGACCCTGATAAGGCCCGGCTGGTTGTCCTGTTCATTATGGACAAAGAGAAGCTCCGGGATGTGGAGGAAATGGCAGGCTACAAGAATCAAGATTGGCCAAAACTGAAGGCGGAGATCCTAACGCGGTGGGGTAGGCGCAGACCTTGGTTCCGGGAAAGCAATTTTGACCGCGTGGCCTTGGAGGCAAGCGCCCGCGGAGGGGTCAGAACGGGGGTGGAGCTGGCGGAGTACAACTTGACATTCAATTGGATCTATTGGTACTTGTCAAAGAACAAGGTGGTGGCGGGACAGACGGGGGCCATGAAACGCACGTTTCTGGGCGGTTTAGGCACTCAACTCCGGGCAAGGGTGCAGCGGCATCTTTACAATCACAACTTGGTAAAGCGGTCATTGGACGGGAGCATCACGCTCCTTCCGGAGTTGGCTGTCATTTGCCGGGCTGTGGAGAGTGAGCTTGACTTAGAGGAGCTTATCGAGGACACCGCTAAGTCCTTCCCAGCAGGACCAAAGAAATCCGCCCCCCAGGTTCCGGCTCCAGCGCAATTTCCGGCCCCAGTTCCACCTACTTCCACGCATGTTCTGGTTCCTCAACCCGCGCCAGCCCCTCCGGTAAGCGAATTGACGGAACTGATGAAGGACCTGAAGATCTGCATGAGCCGCATGGGCCAGCAGCAGCCGCAAGGGCCTCCACCTCACATGGTGGAAGGGTTTTGGCCGCCCGGTACCTTCGTGCCGAGGGGGTGCTTGTACTGCGGGGCAAACGGTCATTGGCGATTGGCGTGCGAGGAGCTTACAAAGGATCTCAGCGCAGGATTGGTTTGAACGGCGGGGATGGGGTACATGTTTCCAACGGGCAAACAGATTCCAATGGAGCCAAGCCAGCCAACCGCAATGCAGCAGGTGCGCACACGTGGTCAGGAGGCGGGAACAACGGCGCAAGCATCACTGGGCATCGTTACCAGTCCCGGATTGTGGCAACCACTTTGGGTGGAAGCTGAGGTAAGGGTAGTGGCAACGGAAGAAAAGGTGGCGGTCTCCAATAAAATGGAGGTGGACGCAAAGGAGCGACCCCCGTCGGCCGCACGTGTGCCCAGAACCAAGGCGCGGGCAGCAAACCCTGTAGGGAAGAAGAAAGCGGCGGACATTGTGCAAAGGGTGATGGGTAACGAGACTCCGGTTCCGCTGACCTTGCGGGAACTGGCGGCCGTGTCTCCGGTGGTGGTAGACAAGATGGTTCAGGCGTTGCGGGATTGCGGTCAGGGCCGGGTACCTCAGACGGTGCAGCGGGTTCATGTGGCGCGGAAGGAGGAGGGGCACGGGGAGTGCAAGTTGAAATTGGTTTTGACTCCGCTTGCTTACGTTCCAATGGTCATAGCGGGAAGGAAGGTGTGGGCTATGGTGGACAGCGGTTCAATGGTGAACCTGCTGCCATTGCGGATGGTGGATGATTTGGGGTTGGTTTGGCAGAAATGCGCAATGGGACTCCGCGCGCTTAACGGAGGGGAGTGTCGTGTGGATGGGGTAGTCAAGGAGGAGGAGGTCAAGGTTGCAAGGGTCCGTAGGCCCCTTTCTTTTCTTTTGGTTGATTGTGGGGATGTGATTTTGGGAAGGCTGTTCATGTTTGGGTTCCGAGCACAAATGGTTCTTGATCCAGGAACGGGAATGGAGGCGTCGACGGTAGAGGATTTGTCCGGCAGGAGGTTTGAGACAACTATCTGCAATCATGGGCAGGGAAAGCAGAGGAGAGTGTTGGGGTATGAGGAGGAACCAGACGCCGCGGTTGCGACCAGCTGGGGACAGTGGCCAAGTTGGGGGGGGAGGTAGAGGGGGTAGGGGATAAGTTTTGTTTGGTGAGGGGGTGCTCTAGCCGGTTCACAGCCGGAACGACTAGACACCCCAGAATGTTTGTTTCTCTATGTTTCTTTCTTATCTGGATTGTGGGGTCTTTGCTGGCTTGGGGTTTTTGCAGGAAACACAGGCGCGGCACAAAGCCGGGTCCATAAACGCGAGGACAAGCCCCGCGGAACCAGGACGCGTGGGAAATCCTGCAGATGGGGGAAGCGGGACGAAGAGCAGTTTGCCGGCGGTCTACGGGCGTTGCGCAAAAAAAAGGGAGTGTTCTTTTCTATTTTTCTTCTCTGTTGGTTTCTTTTTCTCTTTTTCTTTCTCTCAGGATATCTCAAGGATGGGTGGCTGGTATGGGAATAAGCTTGATTTGGTAAGGGGGTGCTCTAGCTGGTTCACAGCCGGGACAACTAGACACCCCAGAATGTCCGTTCTCTTACTCTCTCTCTCTCCTCCCTTACGGTGGCGCGTGCTGGTGTTTTGGTTGTTGTGTTTGTTACAGGAAGGGTACGGGGAACTGTGTGGAAGTTTGTCTGGGGCGGTCCAGGTGCCTCTTTTGGAATGGCTAGTCACTTACGGTTGCTCACGAAGCAAGCTGGCGGGCGCGGACTCTATCTCAGACTCTCTCTCAAAGCGCGGCCGTGCACTTTTTCTCAGAAGGTTAGGACCTCGCGCGGATACATGTATTTTCTTAATGGAATAGGGAAGCGCGGTACAAGCAACAAGAAGAGAAGAAGTAGAGGAAAGGAAGAAGAGAAAAAGGGGGGGCAATGCGCCTAAGCCATCTTCATCATTTTCTCCATTTCCGCCCTCAAAGCCGCCAGTAAAGCCCGGAAAGACGCCAGGAGTTTGCACCAGGATTCCGAGGATTGTGCGCCGGGGATCGCGAGGAAATTCGGAAGCATTGTGGTTGACCTTTCCGCAAAAGCCTTGAAGCCGGCCGCCCGGAGCGCCATTACAATTGGAATCTCCGGGATCTCAGGAGGGCTGGGGGGAGGAGCGGCCGGTGAAGATGGGGCCTCCGGGGAACCAACAGGGGGGCTCGGTCCAGATGGAGGTGATGATGGGACGACAATTGGTGACGGAGGCAGAGGGGCGTTGGGGGTCGTAGGCCTCTCATCCGAGTCCGCTGATGGCGCGGGCGGTGTCAGCGGTCGTGGAGGAGGTGCTTGCGCGGCCGCGGGTCTTCCAAAGAGTCTTGGGTCCAGTACCGTTTGGTTCACACCGACAGCGGCGGCCCAAGCGCGGGTGGCCGCGCGCCATTCCTCCGAAGTTTTGTATTCACCCCGTTGCGGAGGTCCGGCCCGGCAGAGAGGTGATGCCAAGTCGCGGCTCACATGCAAAGTGGTGGGTGATGGAGCTTGGGGGCGGCGGGATGGAGCTGAGCCGGGTGGTGTCCACAAGCCTTCCAAGATTGACTCGTTGTCCAAAACCACGAACGGGTCCGGACGAGCCCTCTTGCGCGGCCTGGGGCGAGAGCCGGATTGGGGGGGAGCTCGAGGGATGCTGTTGCTAAGCGAGCAGCAACAATGGCCACGACGGCAAGCTACACAGGCGCGTTGACCGGGGATGATCAAACACGCGTGCCCGTTCCGGGCGCAGAACTTGCATGGGAGCATGATGGCAATGGAGAGGAGGGAAGACGGGGAAGGTGGTAGTGGGAGTGGTGGGGGTGGAGTGGAAGTAGCAGAGGTGGTGGTATGGTGAAGCAATGGGAAACTTCTGGGGACAGAACTCAAGTTGGGGGGGATGTGGTGTCAATTTATAGACACAGATTGGGAACTGCTTTGCGGCTGCGCGCTCAGCATTGGGGGCAAGCGGGCTCAGCATTAGGGTATGCGGAGTGCTCAGCAGCGGCAGCTGCTGGATCAGCAGCAGCCAATGTTTGGCTCCACACCTGGTGGACGGGTCAGGCTCAGCATTGAATGCAGCGTGGGCGGCAATCCGCCCTGGAGATTGGATTTGGAAGGTAGTGCGCTTGACTAGGTTTGCGGGCACGCCGGTTTGGATACATAGGGGCGGAGAAATCCGCGGGCTATGAAGGAATGGATGAAGCCCGGATATTACCAAACAACCACGACGGGCGCGGACAAACAGATACGGACAGGCGCGGGGGGCTCCGAGTAGAGCGCGGTGCAAGGACCGGGTCATGAGAAGGACAGAACGGCGTACAGACGACGGGGGGAGTTTGGTACGGAGGAGGTGGGGAGAGGAGGCTAGGGTTTCTGTTTTGGGATTGTTTTCTGTTTCTTTGTCATACTGTCATTTGCGCATGTACTTAGGTTAGGGTTGAGGGGGAGGACTTATCCTCACTCCCAACTCTGGGTTGGAGGAGGGGGAGGCATCAATGCGGAGGAGGAAGAATCACATCACATCATCAGATTGAATCACTCATCTCACCAGGAGATTAAAGGAACTCGTACCGGATACACATCAAGGTGGAAAGTTCTTAGGATTGAAGGATTGGCGATTTCTCTCTCTCTTTCTACTTTTCTTTATCTCTTATCTCCTTATTTCTACTTCTTATTTAAGTGCGACTTTGGACACCCTCATCTCCTTTCAAACGCAGGGAACCGTTAAATTCCAAACCTTGGGACAATTATAGGGGGATAAACTTTTATTCTTTCCACAACGTTCCTTGTGCAGGCTAAACTGCCGGTCACTCTATGGCACCATGCTTTGCGCCACTTGGCCTACATATTCAATTGGCTGATTCATGCGGACGCCCAGGCAACGCCTTATGAAATGCTGTATGGTAAAGCACCGGATGCTACCATGATCCGAGTATTTGGTTGCGGAGCTTACCTCCACGACCCGCTACACACTAAGCAGTTTTCCCCAAGAGCTCATGCGCTGGTTCATGTTGGGGTGTCTGATGAATCCCATGGGTGGCTTCTATGGGACCCGCGGTCAGGGAAGGTAATAAGGGGCGCGTTGGTTGTGTTTGAAAAGGATGATATTCCCTCCAACTTCACCACCTCCACATCATTGAATGCTCTGCTTGATTCCATTCAGGTTTGCCACCTTGGCAATTTCCGTTTGCTCCGGGAATTTGAAGTGCAAGATGCGGTGATCAACTCCATCTTGGAAATGGCGCATCAATATTCAGAGGCCCCCATCAGCTACAATGATTTTAGATCCAGACCGGATTGCCCGGACTGGGACCGGGCAAACAACGAGGAGCTACAGATGATGGATGACCTGAAGGTATGGGATATTGTGCCATTGGACCCCGGGATGCAGGTTCTGGGATGCAAGTACGTTTATGCCCTTAAGAGGAACCAGGATGGTGATGTTGTACAACATAAATCAAGGATTGTTGCACATGGCTTCCAACAACTCCATGGAGTTGATTTTGAGGAAACATTTGCCCCCACCCCAACATTTTCTAGTTTGCGGTCCCTATTGGCCATGGCGTTGCGATTTGGCTGGCCTGTGGCCTCTTTTGACGTCAAGAGTGCTTTCCTGCACTCTCCCATTGACCAAACTGTGTACATGCGGCCACCTCAAGGCCTTAGAGTCCCGGAAAACCATGTCCTATGCCTTAACAAGGCCCTGTATGGGACAAAGCAGGCGGGTAGATGTTGGTGGTTGTACTTGAAGGGAAAGCTTGGGAGCATCGGTTTTGTCCCAAATCTGGAGGATCAGTCACCGTACACCTACTCTGGACCGGATGGGCGCACTTTCCTGTGGATCCATGTTGATGATGGGGTCTTCACTTCCAGCTTGGACTCCCTCCTGCAATCGCTACAGGATTGACTATCTGCCAGCCTGGATCTGAAATGGGATGCCAAGTTTTCAACCATCTTGGGCATACGGGTTTGCCCGGTGGCTGGAGGATTTTGCCTGGATCAGCCGGCGCTCACCCAAAAGATCCTAGCCTTGGAGGAATCTGCCATCAAGGCCAGGGAGCCGTTGCAGTCTGGGGATTTATTGTCAAATCCCAGCAAGGCGTTGGATCTTGCCTACATCTCTATGATTGGGTGTCTTTTATACCTTACACTGGGTACACGCCCCAACATTTCTTTTGCTGTGAATCTCCTTGCACACTTTTCCATGAATCCGGATTAGGGCCACTGGGAGGCCTTGCGTCACCTGATTGCTTACTTACGCTACACTGAAGGTTTCTCTCTGCCTATCATAGCAAGCCTGGCGGATGAACACAACGGCATCAAGACCTTTGCCAACGCAAATTGGGGTGGTGAGGGGGCACAATCCGTTCATGGTTACATCACCATGGCATGGGGATGCCCCCTGTCGTGGGCTTCCAAGAGGCAGACCTGTGTTGCCAAATCTACCTGCCAGGCTGAATACATGGCCTTGTCCTTTGCCTCGAAGGACGCAATGTGGCTATCATCTTTGATCTCTCTCCTATGCTCTCTCCCGATGCCTGCTATCCTATTGGACAATTGGTTGGCCGTCCACATCAGCAGTGATTGTGCCATGCGCAAGAATCATCACCATGTGGAGCGAGAATTTCATGCAATCAATGAATTAGTGTTCCAAGGAAGGGTCTGTGTGGAATGGATCGGCGCCGCCAACCAGCTGGGCAACATTTTCACCAAAGCGCTGGGATGGAGGAACGTGGAAAAGTTCCTTGGGGCAATTGGCCTCACCAAGATCACCACTATGGCAAGTACCAGGGGGGTAGTATGCGGTGGCACCAAGACACGTACACCCCCCGCAATTGTCCGTCCCACTCCTGATTTCTGATACTACTCAAATGGATGATGATGCCAGCAGATGCTGAAGCAAGGTTTCTTTTTCTCCTTTTTTGTCCAAGATGGTGTGGCCCCTTCCGAGGTTTCTTTTCTTACGGTAAATCTGCATTTTACAATTTTTTTTTTTGATTTTTTTTTGTTGTTATTTTGTTTTCTGCATTTCGGTTTCTGGTGCTTTGGGTTGTTGAGGGGGGGAATGTTAGGAATGACAAATATAGACTTAGAAATATGACATACTCGGTCTATTCAAATTACTGCATTTCCAATTACTCAATGTATATACATAAAAATATGGGTTTATGTGTCCTCAACAACCAAAATATGTACTTACAAAACATATATATAGCTAGCATTAGAACATGAAATGTTATTCCCTTGGGGGAAATTTATACTCGCTTAACAGTCTGTACCATTGATGACCTCACCACCCAACCCCCGAGATCCCCAAGACATTCCCTCTCCTCCTTTTTCGTCAGAACAAACGTGACTTGGTCCTGTGAGAGTGATGAGTGGTAAAACCCATGGAGAGATCTCTCTCATGGTGTTAGGATTGCTTATGTGATATATGTCTCTGTCGTGGGCATATGCATGGTCAAGTGTATGCATATGTAACCCATAACTAGGTTAAAACACACCCCCCTTGACTATGCTGTGTGTCCAGGACCAACAATTACAAGATGGACAAGAGACTCCCCAAACAACTTTCCCGCAACAACAAGTGTGACATATGAGAAAAAGAAAATAAAAGGGGTGGGCAAAAATAGAGGGGTGGATGAAACAACATCCTATGCCAAACGCAGCTGCTTCCGCAACTTCTGAAACAGGCTTGTTGTAACCGACTTCCTCAGGATGTCTGCCAGTTGTTTGGCGGATGCCATCCAGCTGAGCGTGGTCGTCCTGTTGTATAACTTCTCTTTGGTGATATGGAAATTGCGCTTGGTGTGGCGTGTCCCTTTTTTTGACACTTTGTCTTGCGCTATTTTGACCGCAGCCTTGTTGTTGCAAAAAAGGTGCCCTAATGTCAGCTCCGGCCCCAAGTTTTCTTTCTTTTAGCCTTTTTCTCCCACAAATTCCACAATTGTTTTGTACATACCGTTTCAGCCCTTACTCCTGAATGGCCGCTTCACCCTCAGCCAGAAGTTTTTACTTGTTGATTTGAATTAGTTTCAAACAACGCCCAGCCCCTTTGTTCACTAGACGCGATCCTCTTCCCAACGCAACGCGCCGCTAGTCTATTTAATGAGGACCGGGGTGCCGCCCCAGTTGTTTTTTTTTCCTTTCTTTCTCTCCTCAGGAGAATTCTTTTGTTTCCTTCACAATATACCTGGAAAACCATTACCTGTTAAAATCCTGCCCACCTGACAAAACCACCAACTCTTGTTCCTTACCTGAAAGACAACCCCATATCAACAAAACACAAATGCAATGAGAATTTTGCCAAATTCATTACATTAGAATTCTCCCACACACAAAATTTCCCTCTCTCCTCCACACCGGCTCCTACGCTCCTAACCGCCGCCAGCAGCAAGAAACGTTGGCTTCCTCATCCTCTTGTCCCCCCCATGCCCTCTGGCCATCTGCAAGGTGTAAGCTGGCGTCCCAGAAGATGCTTGTTCCCCCCCCAAGGGTGGGTGTGACAATACCTCCTTCCTTGATGCAGAGGATGGAGACCCCCGTCTAGACCGGCTGTCCAAGGAGGTCGCCCAAATGAGTACGGCCCTCCTCAACCTGGATCAGCAGATGCGCTTGGTGCAGTCATTGGCCAACCAGGTGGGTGACATTCGCTCTATGCTGGCAAATCTGAACACCAATTCCCACCCCGCCCCTTCCCCCCCAATCCAAGCTGCCCAAGTTCCTCCTCCACGCAAAACTCCACCCCATCACAACCACTGGTTTGGACTGGACTCTGACCATTAATCGCGTTTGGAACCTCTGAAAATCCCAGACCTGTGGTTTTCAGGGGAGACCGCCCACCTGGATTCTTTCTTGAGGGTCACCAGACTCTACCTCCGCACCTGGGGTTCCCACTTCCAGTCCGACGCAGCCAGGATAGTTTGGTTGTCTTGCCACTTTGGCTGGAGACCTTTGGAAAATTTCAAGGGCTCTTCCCCATCTGAAAATTGGTACCAAACACTGATCATCATGAACACCCGGAAGCATGGCGTCCTGGAAGAATATGCCGATTTGGACGGCCTGCCCTTTGAGATCCCTCCACTATCATTGGTCTTGGCCTTCTACCAAGAATTGGTAACAAAGTTTGGCAAAAAATTCCGTCGAGACAATGCCAAAAAAGCTCTAGAGTCCTGCAAACAAGGATCTCTCACCATAACCAAATATAATTCCCAGTTTGGGTTGCTATGCTACCTAGTAGATATTCATGAGAATGCACGCATCAAACTCTACGAACAAGGCCTGAACCCCCGGATTGCGGAGAGAGCGGTGTCCAATGATTGGATCCTTTGCTCTTCTCTGGATAAGAAGATGAAAATGGCGGTTGACTCAGCACAACAGCTTGAGCGCATCAACCAAATCAGAGTTAGGGGTGCCTCAGCTCCCAAACCAATTGTCCCTCTCTACAGCCCCCCCCCACCTGCAACAGAACCCCCTGGCTCAAGCAGCATTGCCAGACCCCAATGCCATGGAAGTAGACGCGGTGGTGACAAGGCTGGGAAGGCAACCATTGGTTATAGACCTCTCAAGGATCCTGTGTCGTTCCAAGGGCCTATGCTTTTGCTGTCTGCAACCAGTCTCACCGGGGCACACAGGTAGCCTTAACTGCCTCAACCCACCAGTTTCCCAAGCCCCCTGCCTCAAATTTGTCATGGACAACCAAACCTCCCTACCCAAGGACTGCCAGCAATTTGTCCCCCAGGTCAACCATTACCCCCCATCCCCAGCCTCCGGTCAAATTCCACTACCAGTTCACCCCCTCTCCCCGCTCAACTACGGTCTAGACAAAGAATACTCCGACATGGAAGATCTACCGGAGCCCCCGGGCCACCAGGAGATAGAGGAAGTCCCGGTGGCCTCCATCCGGATCAAGTTACTGGCCAATAGTCGCCGCATCATGGTCCCAGTCTCCTTGGTCTCTAAAAGCGGGACAATAATCCCCGTCACAATACTGGTGGACACCGCCTCCATGGCCAATTTCCTCAGCGAACGGTTGGTCCAAGACTCCTCAATCTTGGTCGGGCAGAGAAAATTACCAATTTGATGCGTGGGGTACGACGGGGAAGAAGGTGTAGGTGGACTGGTTACTCAAGATTGGGCGGGACCGGTACAGTTTTCAACCACAAACTCAACGGCGTTCAAGGTTAACTGCTCCTTTGGTGTTACCTGCTTAGGATCGGTGGACGGCATCTTTGGCCTGCCATGGCTTGATTAACAGGGCTGAGTAGCATCAGGGGGCAGGAGCGGGCACCAGTTTGTTTTGGGAGGCACCCCCATACAAGTAATGGAAATCCCAGAAACGGCCGAACTCCGAGGTGATGTAACGATCTCAACATGCCAGAAAACCCCTCCTTTCTCCCTACCCAATGAGCTCCAGGCCTATGATGATGTTTTCCGTCCACAGGATAACAGCACGCTCCCCCCCCACCGACCAATGGACATTTCTATTAAGCTTAAGGAGGGAACAACCCCCCCCTTTGTGGGGCTGTATAACTTGTCCTTGGACGAGCAGATGCAATTGAAAACCTACATTCTAGAAAACCTCAATAAGGGTTTCATTTGAGTTTCCTCCTCCTCAGCAGCAGCCCCCATTTTTTTTGTCCAATCCCCAGGTAAGAAGCCCCACCCATGGGTCAATTATAGGGGTCTCAATGCCATCACTATTCAGGATAGCTACCCTATACCCATCTTGGGTCATCTCCTCAGCCAGCTGCGGGGCTGCAATTTTTTTACCAAGATTGATCTCAAAGCTGCCTTTAACCTGTTGAGAGTGGCTGAAGGTGACGAGTGGAAGACGGCCTTTTGGACCCCCTGGGGCCTGTTTGAGTACCTGGTGATGCCGTTTGGGCTAGCTAACGCCCCAGCCTGCTTTCAGCGGTTCATACAGCACGTCCTTCGGGAGTTTCTTGACATCTTTTGTTTTGTGTACATTAACAAAATCCTTATTTTTTCGCGCTCCAGAGAAGAGCACACAGATCACGTCCTCAAGGTCCTGTCAAAGCTGCAAGCTCATTCACTTTACGCCTTGCCCAAGAAGTGCTCTTTCTACTCTTCAAAGGTCACCTTTCTGGGCTACAACATCACCAGGGACGGCATCGCAATGGAGCCAGCCAAGCTGAGTACTATCATAGATTGGCCCTACCCCACGGACATCTCACACCTCAAGCACTTCTTAGGCTTCACAAATTTTTACAGGCGCTTCATTCATGCCTTTTCCTGCATTGCCGCCCCCCTAAACGATTTGACACAGAAGGGTGTGGATGTGACCGCAAGGCTACAGGACAAACCCCCCCAAAGGTCCTTTGCAATACTGAAGGAGCAGTTCACAAAGGCCCCCCTCCTCCAACACTTCAGCTTTGACCTCCCTTGCACGGTATATGTGGACAGTTCCAAGCACGCAATGGCGGCGGTACTGATGCAGCCGGACAAAGAGGGAGTCCTCCACCCCGTCTCCTTCTTCTCCCGCAAACTGACCACAGCTGAATCCAAATGGCAGGTCCATGATCAGGAACTAGGGGCGGTAATTCAAGTTTTCTTGGAGTGGAGGGCCTGGCTGATTGACACCCGGACCCCCGTCATGGTGTATTCTGACCACGCCAATCTACGGTACTTTACCCAAAGCCGCCACCTGTCCGACAGACAAACCAGATGGGTTGCATTTCTGTCCTCCTTTCACTTTGAGATCAGACACATCCCAGGGAGATTAAACCTGGCGGATCCCGCCACCCGGAGGCCTGATTACCTAGGTTGCAATGACAAAACTGACCCCATCCCCGCCCTGTCCCTGAACAGCTCAGGTGGCTTGGCCCTGGAAGACAGGAGTTTGGGTCTGCCCAACTGCAATATCCAACTGCAATATCTTATTCACCGAGGAGGCCCCAACCCTTGACCATGCCGAGGGTTTGGGCGGCAAGGGTCAGGCAAACCCATCCCCCCACCCGTCGCACCCAGGGAGTCTTGAGGAGACCACGACTCCGGACGCCCCGCAGATTTCCACACCAGATGAGTCTCCAACCTTCACGCTGCCCCCCATTGATTCGTTGTACTGCCCTCCCTCCTTGGAAATGCTCCCCCTCCTGGAAGCAGCCTGGGCAGAAGATCCCCCGGAGGAAGACGAGGAGGCAGAAGTCCGCTTTGCGGAGGGGCTATGGTGGTTGCGGGATAGGATTCTGCTTCCCCCATCTCTCAAGCCCACGGTTTTCCACGCCTTTCATGATGATATCTCAGCCGGGCATCCAGGGTCTCTGAAGACCCTCCAAGCCATCAGCCGCACGTTCTCATGGCAGGGTATTTGAAAGGATGTTCTGGCTTACACCCAGTCCTGTTTCTCCTGCCAGCGCGCCAAGCACTCCAACCAGCAACCCCCGGGCCACATGGTCCCTTTGCAGGTTCCCACAAGGCCCTGGAGTGTCATAGGGATGGATTTCATTGTCAAGCTCCCCATATCTGACTCTTATGATTCTATCCTTGTAATCATTGACCATCTGACCAAAGGTGCCCACCTTATTCCGGCCAGCGAGAGATGGACTGCTGACAAGTTTGCATCCGTCTTCCTAGACCGCTTCATCCGTTTGCATGGCCTTCCGGATAAGATTGTCACCGATCGAGGTTCTGTCTTTGTTTCCCAATTCTGGACCAAGGTCCAGCGGCTCCTTTGGATACGACCAGCCCCGTCCACAGCTTGGCATCCTCGGACCAACAGGCAGACGGAATGGGCAAACCAGACAATCAAAACCTTCCTCCGACACTTTGTGGCCGAACGACAGGACGATTGGGCGTCGCTCTTGCCCATGGCCGAATTGGTCTTCAACTCCTCGATTTTGGCCTCCATGGGTCTCTCTCCCTTCTTTGCCCAGCATGCCTTCCATCCTTGGCTGAACATGCTGGTTAACGGGTCGAGGGTCCCGGCGGCTGACGATTGGCTTGAATTACTCAATTCCACCCTTGACCAGCTGCAAGAAAATCTTCACGCGGCCAAGTTGGTACAGAAGCGCTATTTTGATAGGCAAACTCGGGAGGCTCCTCAGTACTCCAAAGGGGACTGGGTCTGGTTACTCCGGCGGAATCTCCCAACCTCCAGGCCCTCCAACAAGCTGGATTTCAAGCGGATAGGTCCCTTCCAAATCGACAAGGTCATCTTGGTCAACACGTACCGCCTGGTCCTCCCCTCTGACATGCGGCGGGTTCACCCGGTGTTCCACTCTTCCCTGCTCCTCCCCTTTGTGGACCTGGGATTGGCTCCGTTTTGTCTTGGCTCCTCGGCCCCACTGGGCCTTACCCGATCTACTGGCTCCTTTTGGGACGCGAAGGAAGTGTAATTGCTCCTTGGATACCGAGAGGTTACCCCAGGTTCCCATGAGTACCTCGTTTGATGGAGGGGGGACTCTGCTTCCGACGACAGCTGGGTGAAGGGTGGGGATTTTGATCCCTCCTTTCATCCGCACCTTGAGGCCTATCATGCTTCGTTTGGCACGGGGGCTGTCACCCTCCCTCCAGGGAGTGCTTACCGGGTCCCATTTTAGCCTACATGGCAGATCACTTTGTCAGCTCCGGCCCCAAGTTTTCTTTCTTTTAGCCTTTTTCTCCCACAAATTTCACAATTGTTTTGTACATACCATTGCAGCCCTCACTCCTGAATGGCCACTTCACCCTCAAGCCAAAAGTTTTTACTTTTTGATTTAAATTAGTTTCAAACAACGCCCGGCCCCTTTGTTCACTAGACGCGATCCTCTTCCCGACGCGACGCGCCTCTAGTCTATTTAATGAGGACCGGGGTGCCGCCCCAGTTGTTTTTTTTTCCTTTCTTTCTCTCCTCAGGAGAATTCTTTTGTTTCCTTCACAATATACCTGGAAAACCATTACCTGTTAAAATCCTGCCCACCTGACAAAACCACCGACTCTTGTTCCTTACCTGAAGGACAACCCCGTATTGACAGAGCACAAATGAAATGAGCATTTTGCCAAATTCATTACACCTACAAAATCAGAGCAGAGGATGTCGCGGATTAGGTGGCGGACCCATAGGATCTGTCGCGTGACCACCCCCAGTGCCATGTACTCTGCGTGGCACGTGGAAGCAGCAACACAAAGCTGGCGCCGGGAGATCAAGACTATTGGGCATCCTAGAAAGGAGACCAGAATCCCGTGGGTCGACCGCAAAGCCTCACCTCCCCACGATGCATCTCAGAACCCCTTCAGGGCCTTGCCATCATCATTGGGGCAGAGGCGGAGCTTGAGTGCTCTTGTACCGGCCAGGTAAGCAACTAGGTGATACAAGCCCTTCCAGTGGCTGCTGTCCGCGTTCGCTGTGAAGCGGGACAGCAGGTTCACTGCAAAGGCTATGTCTGGTCTGGTCCCCACTACAAGGTAGCTCAGGGATCCTACCAAAGACAGGTACCGGTCTTTGTTCACGCTAGTCAGCAAGAGGTTACTCACCGGGTTGTAGCCTGTCGGCAGGGGGGAAAGGTGGGTCGTCGTCCCATCCCAGAACTCTGTCAGGACCAACTGGATCAGTTCTCCCTGGCTCAGATCAAATCCACCTTTGTGTCCTACTATCTTCACTCCAACAATGGAATTGAGCTGGGGCGACCATTTGATCCTCAGAGTGTCTTGCAGGTCTTTCTCCAGCTGCCGTAGTGCTTCTTTGTCCGATCCGGTGACAAATCCATCATCAACGTGTATCCATATGACCCCGGATCGCTGCTTGTGAGTTAGCACGTATAGGGAACCATCGTATTGTGATGGCGAGTACCCTAGCCTTGCCAGCAGCGCCCGCAGGTGGTGCCACCAGCCCCGCGCCGCCTGCCTAGTGTCGTACAGGGTCTTCTTGAGGCGCAGGTAGTACCCACAAGGCACCTTCATCCCAGGCGGTGGCTTCACCAAAACTTCCTCATTGATGTTGGAATTCAGGTAGGCCGCTACAAAATCAAAACTGTGGGCAGGCCAGTCAAGCCTGGCTGCCATTGTTAGTAACAGTCGCAGCGAGGCAAAGGTAGCTGTGGGTGCAAATGTCTCTGCAAAATCAATGCCAGCTACTTGTTTGTAGCCTTTGGCAACACAGCGTTCCTTGAAAATGGGTTCCTCCCCTCCAAAAGCCTTCTTTAGTGCAATCACCCATCTGCACTCCAAAGCGGTCTTACCCTCTGGGAGCACCCCCAGTTCCCAGTTCCCAGACCCCCATCTCTTGTAATTTCCGTAGCTCCTCATTGATGGCTTTCTGCCATTCCTTCCATGCTTCAGACTTCATGGCCGCCCCAAAGTTTTCTGGTACACTAATGTTAAAGAACTCACATGTAGTCAGGATGTGATCAATTAAGACCTCCCGTTTGTCAAACAGGCGTTCTCTGCTGAAGTCCCCAAGTTGTAGGCCGCGGGCCATTTCCGCTGCCAGTGAGCTCGGTTGGTGATTTGTCAAGGCGTTTGGTTGGTCATTGACGGGCTGTGTTGCAATGGTTCCGCCTGTCTCCGGTGACCTTTCTTCAAAGCACGCCATATCAGGGAATCTGGCCATGGCGGAGGAGACAAAGCGTCCTTCACTTGGGACCCAAAAAAGCCAACCCTTTGACTGTTCAAGGTAAGCAACTACAATGCCTTTGACGGCTCTTGGGTCTAGGCGCTTTTGCACTTCTTTGGGAATATGAACAAAAGCTTGCAAGCCAAAGACACGGAAATGACTCACCAGTGGCGGTTTGCCAAAGACCGCCTCGTGTGGTGTGGATTTCCCACACAGCTTGTTTGGTAGCCTGTTCAGTGTGTAGCAGGCCCACACAAACGCAAACCCCCAGAAAGATTTGGGGAGCTTGCTGTCTGCTAGGACTTTCCATGCCATGTCCCCTATGGTCCTGTTTTACTGTTCCACCAGACCGTTCTGGTAGTGGTGATATGGCAGCGAGCGTTCTGCTTTTATTCCTTTGCGCTGGAGGTATTCTGCCAAGGTGCGGTTTGCAAATTCCCCGCCATTGTTGCTGGGGAAATTTCTGCTTGCCATGCGTTCAATGGTGTGGATGGTCTTCATGATGAAGCTTGTTGCCTCGGATTTCTGTGCTAAGACCTTAACAAAAGCATGAAAGCTGTTAGCATCTCAAATAGTCAGTAGAAATCTTCCTCCATTAAATGTTGGGCTCTCAAAAGGGCCAATCAGGTCCACCAAGAGGACTTCCAATGGGAGTGGGTTACCCTGGGAAGAAGCCATTGGGTTGCAACAGGTGCTCTTGCTGATCATGCACACCGGGCACAGGATGTTGCCAGCTGGGAGTATGGGGGGTAAACCAACTCCAAGACCTAAACAAACCATCTTCTGTAGCTCTTGCAGGCTGACATGTCCAAAAACTTGATGCCAGAAGAGGAGTTGCTTTTCTGCGGCCGTCAGGCGTTCCTCATTCCACTGGTAGTCTATTGGGCGCTCAACTGGGGCTATGAAAATGTCAGCGTAATTGGGTTTCCACCCGGGGGTTGAATTGCATTGTGGCAGACAGGAAGTGACAACAGAGGAGGCAAGAGGGGAAGGAGCAAGGCCCAAGGAAGGGGTTTCTGTGGAGGTGATAAATTCATATGGTAAGGACCACCGGTTTTTCTTGGCATCAAAAGGGCAAACTAGCGCAACCGCCGAGTCCCGTTTGTATATCACAAAGGAGTCCCTCTGGACATCAAAAGCAAAGGTGGACCCAGCCTTCCGGAGTGCCACTAAAGAAATCAGTGTAGATCTTGCCAGTGGGCTTAACAGTATGCCCTTCAAGGTGATCATGGAACCATCAGTCCCTCCAGTTTGAGGTTCCCTACCCCTGAGATGGAGGCTGATGATCCTGCAGTGGCAACAAGGAGCGGGATGGGTTTTGTCAAGGGTCAGAAGTTGTGGAGGAGGGAGAAATTGCCGCATAGGCTGTGCGTAGCGCCAGATTCAATAATGGCTGGACTTACTGCCTCATTGTTCAGATGTAAGCCGTTGAACTCCACCGCTCCTACATCATCTGGTACGTTTCCTATATCAATTAGTTGTGCCAAGGGTGGGTTTGACTGTTTGCCTTGGTCATGACTTGGGTTCAGTTGGTAGTAGTCTCCCTGCCTTGGCGCGGTGTATTTTGTGGTAGTAGGCGGGGCAAAGGGCACCTGTTGGCCGGTTGGGTTTCCTAAATTCACTGGAGGGTAGACAGCCCCCACAATGGGGTAGAAGGATCCTGGCTGGCCATTCCCAAAGGTTGGGGCGGTTGGGCCATAGCCGCCTCACAATTGGGACGGGTGTTTTGCTGGGCAGAACCGCTGCACATGTCCGGGTTTGCCACAGTGCCAGCAACCCAATGCGCAAGCCGCAAATAAATCCACTGCCTTGGATTGTAGTTCAGGGGGGACATTGGCAAGGAAGGCCTCTACTCAATATTTCAGCGGTGGAAACAATCCTTTGTTGTACTGTTGCTGGTCATCCTGCATTGCGTGTTGTATAATTATTGGGGCCTTGGGTGTGCCTGGTTCCAGGTTTGCCAGTTGTTGTTGGCACAGTCAAAGGTTTGGACTACTGTTGCAAGGGACAGGGGGGAACAATTGCTTTGTTGGACTAGGTGCTCCAGTCTTTGGTCCACTTCTTTGCGCAACCGGGTGCCTGCTGGGATGCTGTTCTGGACAATGAAGCAAAGAAATATGTCTTTGGTCAGCTTGATCCCCATGTTCACCCAGTCCAACATCATATCCCTCAAGTTTGAGACCGCCCCAATGGTCTTGTAACCGTTGGCAAGCTTGAAATTGAGCAGGCATCAGCACATATTGACTTGGGCAGCCCAGCTGGTGGATCAGAACTTCTTCATAAGGATGTGTACCATTGTGTAGGCGGTTGGTTGATCCTGGATGTCAAATACAAGGGTGCTGCTGACAGTTTCCAACAGAATTGCCTGGCCAATCTTCTCATATATGCAATTGTGTTTGACTTGACCAAAGAAGTTGGCATTGTTTAGGTGTGTACAACCTAGGTCCCACAAATCACGGAGCAATTGTCCAAAGTTACTACTGTCCACCGCAAGCAGTTGTTCTGGACGTATTTGTGAGACAGCCAAGTTGATGACCTGGTTGCAAGGCATCTGCTCTTTGAGTTCAATACACACGGAGTCAAGGTCTGATGGCTTGGCGGTTGTGAGGGCGGTGGTCCACAATTCATTGGTTGGGAGGTGGGGAGGTGTGTCCACAAGGCGTTCTGTTTGATCTGTTTGGGACATGGTAGGTTTGGACGGGACAGTGTTGGACGGGAGTGGAATGGATATTTTTCACAATGTACTGCGTCGGGGTGGAGTCATGTGCAAGAAGGGAAGAAAGGAGGGCGGAAACGGGGCAGGGCTGAGGAACAAGGGGGGGGACAGATGGTTGCAGGAAAGAGGGGAAAAAAGGAAGAAGAAAAAAAACTGAACAAGAAAGAGAAAATGAGCAGGAAGTAAAAAAAAAATTGATGCAAATTGATATGATATGGTAGATAAGCAGGGCAAGGGCCAAAGCAGGTAGGGTGGTTGAGAAAGTTGTTTGCGCTTGCAGTGCGCTTAGTAGGCTGGATTACTAGTTAAAGGTTGAGTATGGTTTCCAATAGGGTGAAGTACCGGAAGATGTTGAAGGCCCAAACAAAAGAAAGACACCCGTCTGAACAGCCAATGATGCTGCGGCAATTTTCATCAAAGAAGGTTGGCCAAACCCTCCGTGCTCCTCAGACTATTAGGTGTTGTTTGGGGTTCTCAGATGAAAGGACAAGATGCATTATCTTTGAAAATCTTGGCAAGAGAGGGCTCATAACCTGTGAGAGTGATGAGTGGTAAAACCCATGGAGAGATCTCTCTCATGGTGCTAGGATTGCTTATCTTATATATGTCTCTGTCGTGGGCATATGCATGGTTGAGTGTATGCATATGTAACCCATAACTAGGTTAAAACAGGTCCAACTCAAACCCCTCTTGAGGTGCCAGTGGGCTTGGCAGTTTTCATGACCCGTTTGATTGCAGATCCAGGGAAATTAAAACAAGAATGGTGAGTTACCAGTCAACAAGACCATGCAGATCAAACCAATCCAAGGTTTAATTTGCACAGAGCAAGATTGCCCAGAGGCGGACAAGAGACAAGATGATTGAATGCAGGCAATGGCGGACCAAATGAAATGCATGATGGCAACGCACCAAGGAAACCCGCAAGCTAGCACTTATCAGTTGATTAACCCACAAGACCCTTGCCCAGATTGACTCACGCAGACCGGGCCGTGACAAAAAATCCCAATAAACAGACCCACAATCATGCCACCAGAAAGAGAGGAACTGAAGCTTCTCAGGCCGGGCTGGGCGGTTATACTTACACTCCAATCCACTAAATAATCAAATTGACAAGCTGCCCAAGGTCCTTTTTGTCTAAAGAGAAAATCAGGAGTTAGCAAAGCTAAATGCACCCCGTCCAAGATGAATTACTCACCTTCACGGGTGCTCATGTTGAAAAATAAAATCCACCAAAACTGTTTGATGGATAGCAATCATCTCTGGTCAAAACAGGTGCACCCCAATCTAGAGTACATGCCAAGCACATTGTCAGAGCTCGCCCACGGTATCCTTAAAGATGTTAAACCTATGTGTGAGTTCAGCAAATCAAAGATAGTGATCACAAACCATTTCAACAAAGAAGATTTGCTATGCATGAGATGGCTATCCAACAACATGCACACAGCTAAGAAAGCAGAATCTGTTGTCTCATCCTTTGCCAGTAAGGAGCTGGCTAATTGTGTTGCTTACACAGGAATCTTTCCAGACTACTATTATCACAGGTTCACCACATTCAAGCCATACCCTGCCCAAGAATCAAAATGCCTTAGAATGGGACACTTTGGGAAATGGTGCAGACAAAAACCAAGATGCAGAAGATGCAATGAGGAGAACATGACAAAGGAATTTTCCCAAAGGCTATGACCACATCAAGGATTTTGTTTGATGCAAGGATTGTGTCCAAAACAAGGGCAGGGGCATTGACAACATCAAACATTCAGCATTCAGTGTTTTATGTCCATTCAAGCTATCATGGATCCAGACTAAGAAGCCTTGCCTTACTCCTCATCAATGCTAGACACAACTCACCTCAACACACACACACTGATGACCCCCCTTTTGCCTATTCATTCAGATTCAGCAAAGACTGACAAAAAAAAATCTCATAATTTAGAACAACAGCCCCAGCTGACAAACCCATAAACTTTCTTCAACTCAATTGTCATGTATCTAGGAAAATCACCCTAAACCTTCTTCACCTCTATCCTCTTGCTCCCATTCTAATACTCCTGGAGGCATGGGTAAACCTGCACACCCTCCTCCACCCAATTCACACAGAATGGCTCATGTTCACAAGCTATAACCACAAACCAGTGAACCAGAGGGATTGACACAAGTTCTATAGATATATTTGCAAGCCTTTCCCATCTGAATCCTTGACACAGGTACTGGACAATACCAAACACCTAATTGGCTTACAAATTCAAGCAGCTGATGGCTGACTGGTCAGACTCATAAATGTATATGATACCCCCATCACAAATGAGGGTCTACAGGACCTTTCTGGTTGGCTCAGCATAAACCAGGATGGGAGATCCCCCATGTGCTTATTCATGGATGCTAATCTTCACCACTGCATGTGGAATCCAATTGGCTACCAATCCTCACATTTTAATTCAAAAACCCTGATAGTTTTATGTGGAAGATTTGGTTTCTGTCTAGCCTCTCCATATCATTTCCCAAAATTTTCATACTCCAAAAGGGAAAGGAACCATGATTGGCTCAATATGGTCAAATTATAAAGCCTCCACAGTCCTTCAAATATTGAGTGTCTGTGAAGAGAACTATGGCTTGGATCATCAAGCCCTGGTGGGATTTTTAAGCCTGAAGTGCCATAAATGCACAATCCACTGGTATAAGCCAGTATGGAGCATCTTAGATCACCAGGAAGTTTTCCAGGATTTTGAATTGCAGGCCAGATGCATGCCTTTGGATGGCAATGTGAGTGAAAATGTTTCAGTCCTCACTAATGTTCTGCAGGAATCCAAATCAAAATGGGACAGAATGGTCAGAGATCATGATACCCAATCCAAGACATGGTGGAACCATGACATCCTTCACTCAATCCTAAAAGTAAGAAATCAGGTGCAACAATGGATGATCCTTGATAAAACAGAGGAGGAAGAAAATTTCTACAGGGAGTGGAATCAATACTACCAAAACACTGTTGGAGAGATGCAAAAAAAAACAAAAAACTTGAAAACATACCTAGAAAACACCCAACCATGCCCTAAGGTGCATCAAGCCAAAATCTAGCAGACAGGTCCTACTCCTCATGAGGGTAGACATTTCTTTTTCCATGGGAAAAGCAGTGAAATCCAAAATGCTATTCAAAGGAACATTTTGGTTCCTAAAAGAGGTTACACTCTCTGGAATAGACCCCATAGAAACTTTCAAAGAAAAAATTCATGATGGGTTCACCTTAAAGGAAGTAGTAAATTCCATCAAAAAGCTTCCAAACACCAAGGCCCCTGGCCCAGAAAGTATAAAAAAAATGATGCAAAAGCTCACTTGTACAAGCCTTCACCCATACTTAGTACACCTCTTTCATAAAATTCTTTGCCAAGTAGTATACCCATCTTTTTTGGAAAGTAGTCTCAAAAGCTATCATAAGGAAGCCAAATAAAAAAAATTACACAATTTCTGGGGCCTATTGACCTATATTTTTCCTCAAAACAATGGGAAAGACGCTCAAGCTAATATTGGCAAGACAAGTGGTGGAGTGGGATGCCAAAACAGGAGCCCTGCCATCTAAACACTAAATTTGCCAAAAATGTTGAGGCCCTGAAAGCAAAGATGAATTTGGTGGGACTTGAACCCACAACCTCAGATAGACTGAGACACATACTAGAGTGCTGCCTTTACCAAAAAGGCTACAGATGCTTGTGGTTGCCAGGGTTGATTGGTATTATTGCTCTTAGTTCAACTTCACAGCCTTTTTAGTGTGATGATACATCATGTTAGCAGGTTTAAACTCAACACCCCCCCTTGCTATGTGATGTGGAAATAGTTACAGCAATTAATAAATAGGTGAAAGAGTGATTGGTGTGGGGATTGAACCTGAAATCATAGGGTAGGCTTACAGCAACCATTCAAATCTTATTTAAGTATCTTAAGTAAGCAAGTATACATTCAGGTAGGATCTGGGCTCATAACCTGTTGAGACTGTGCAAATGAAGATGTGTCTTGTGGGAGTCAAACCAAAAACCTCAGATAGACTGAGAAACATACTAGAGTGCTGCCTTTATTAAAAAGGCTACAGATGCTTGTGGATGCCAGGGTTGATTGGTATTACTGGTCTAGGTTCAAATGCACAGCCTTTGTACTTTTGTGATTCATCATTTTAACAGGTTTCTTTGGCCCTTGAAACCTGCGTACCTGACAGGTGGGATGAACAAAAAACAGTTGTTGCTTTATTTCTGGATGTACAATTGAAATATCCAACTTTCCAACCTAATAGGCTAACTTGGATCCTAATATCCAAGGGCTTCCAAGCCTACCTGTGGATCCTCATCTGCCACTTCCTTAGGGGGCAGAGAACCACTAAGTGACTGGATAATTATACATCTCTCACCAACCATGTACCTAAAGGCCTCCCCCAAGGCTCTTGAATTTTGATGATACTATGCATACACCCCAATCTGACCTAAAACCAATCCCCCTCTCAACATCCTCTTAATTCTGTTTAAATTCTCTTTCCTTTGGATTTGAATACGCAAATTCAGGCCCTGGCCTCTTGGGACAAGACCACTTTGTGCCTGCCTGGTCTTGGACCACAATTCCTTTTCCATTCTTCAGCTTAATTTCCATGTGTCCAAGGCAGTGAGACTTCACTTACTGAACCTGGCACTTCAGTTTGAGTTTCTCATTCAGGAGCCCTGGGTTGACCCAGTCAATCTCAGCCCACCAGTTCATCCAGCTTGGCAGATTTTTTTCAGCTTTCAAACATGCCCCTGGTGGCTGGTACTCTTTCCACAGAGTAATTGTTTATATCAAAAAATACATTTAATCACTGCAGGTCTGACTTCTGGAGGGCATATTGCAGTTACTGGTGGCAATTGAAATCACTTTTGGCTCTTTAAAGTCCTGGCCATTCAATTTTTACAATCAAAACCCATCCTTTTCCTCTGTCTGAATTCTGGGTAAATGGATCACTGAAAATAACTCCGAAGCAAAGCCTACCTGGCTCTTTTTGAATTCAAACCTAAATCACCCTCATTGGAACCCCCCAGGCTGTAATAAATGTGAACCAGAAGAAATGTCTATGTTTTGCACATTGGCAGTGGCGGGTTTCTGTCTTGCCTCCCCTGAGGGGGCCCCCACCTCCTTCTCTCAGAAAGGGTCAGGGATCTAACATTGATCATTTGCGGTGTGCTTTTTTGGGTTCATGTCACACTAGGAAGAGTTTGGTCACAGAAAATAATCATGGTTTGGATCACCAAGGCATTATTACCAAAGTATTGACAGGTAAACCTCCCAAGTGGTATAAATGGGGAAGCCCCCAATGGTTGGATCTCTTTCTAAAAAAAGTCAATGCTGCTAAACTCTTTATGAATCAATTCAAGGGTAGTTTTATTTTGCCTTCTTTAGATAATAGGGTGGAGGTGCTGACCAGTACCCTGCAGGAGATTCAGAAGAGACTCAGCCACAGGAAAATTGTACACAAAGATAGGTGAAAACCATTTTGGTGTGCAAAGACCTTGGGGCCTGTGGTTGAGACCCAGAATTGGGCCAGAAGCCGGTTTATACTTACTGGTTCCAAGGAGGAAAGGCATTGTTATGGTGAGTGGAAAAGAAAACTTGTTCAACTTGTTGCAAGTCTGAAGAAGAAGAACTGGATCCAAGAATTGAAAAACCCATTCCATATATAATATATTCAATTCTCTGGTCCACAGAACTTCAGGTGGGAGGAGACATCATCCTGCTCAAGACCAGGTCAGTAAATTTATCTCATAAGAAAGTAGAATAGGCCACACTCCTTTTTTCAGGTACAGAAGCTCTGGAAGCAGAGTTTGATTACTCCAATATTGTGGAACAGGGCCTCTCCAGGAAGGTGCTTCATCAAGAGGTCTCAGTAAAAGAGAATCTTGCAGACTTGCGCAAGGAACGCAGGAGGAAAGCTTGTGGGACAGACAGACTCAAAAAAAAAACCTTTTCCAACTACTGTAAAGAAAAATTGCACCAACTCTCCCCTCCATTGTCTCCAAGGCTGTTAGGTTGAGTGCCTTTGCAAAAGGCTGGAAGAAGCTGGCTAAAGTACATTATTTGCAAGTAATTGAAACCAGATTATACTAAGCCCTTGGCATATTTTTCAATTCTGTGGCTGAAATCCCTGGGAAAACTGTGCAAGTTTATTTTGGAAAGATGGCTCCAAAGTTGGTCAGAGACAAAGAAAGTCCCGGCTCAGGAACATCTGGATGTTATGAAAGGCCTGGGTACAGAGGATGCTCTTTTTTCATGGAATCATGGGTCTGGACCAAGTGGAACAAGGTAAAATTTTTTGGAGCACTCTTTCTGGATGTCTAGTTGGCTTAAAAATTGGTCTAGCCACCAAGCCTGCTCCACCACCACCATAGCTATCATTTTCTTACCCACCTGGTTGCTCTGGTTGCTGATTTCCTGTTTGAAAGGTAAACAGTTATGCACCTTTGAGACTTTGAATTTGAATATTCCAAAAAAAAGGGCCTCCCACAAGGCTCCCCCTGATAAGTCATACTTTAAATACTACACAATAATAGCTTACTAAATAACTCCCTTTTGTAACAGGAAGACAGGATATCAATTGGGTACATTAATGATGTTTTTCACTTGGTTTCAGCCAATCCCTGGAAGCCGCAAGTGCCCTGATAGAGCAAGAATGCAATAATTCATTGATTTAGGGTAAGCAGATGGGTGTGATCTTTGAATCAGCCAAATCACAACTACTTTGGATGTACTGGAGACAGGTTCATTTCGCCTCTTCATTACTGGGCTCTTTTTTTCTCCCCCCAGCGCCTGAAGCCAGGTGGCTTGGCTTTGTCCTAGAAACCAAGCTCTTGTAATGGGCTCACTGAAGGATGATGGATCCAAGATCCCATCAAACCTTGGGAATGTTGAATCCTCCAAATCCTATCCTCAAGCTTCCTAAGACAGCCACAACATACGCTGCCAGCCCGCGCACTGCCAGCCCGCACTTGGCACAGCACCACTCTCTCTCTCTCTAGCTCGCGGCCCCCGGCCTCACTCATCAACTCTCCCGGGGACTCGACCAGGACCTTTCTTGCTTCCTTTCCTCCATGACCATGATCTTCTCTTTGTTTCATTTCTCATCCTCTTCTTTTGAGTTTCCTTTCATTTTCTCCTTTGTCCAAAACCTTTCTTTCCTTCTTCCCATTTTCATTTCTCTCTCACGCTCCAATCCTTCTCTTCAACTCAACATCAATTCTCAATTGCCTGTTCCCGATTTACCTCAGATGCCTCAATCTCAATCCCTCAACAATCCTTCACCAACTCAAATCTCTATTGTCAATCCTGATTCCCTCAACGCTCATTGTCAACTGCCTGGTATGATTTCCTGATTTCCTTTGTCCTTCTTCTATCTGTTGTCTTCTCAAATTCTCTTGTCTCTCACCTCTCAATTGAATCCCGTTGTTCTTCAGACTGTGTCTTGTCCCTTTTGGTCATGATTTCTTTTCTTCAATGAAATTGATTTCACACGGTTAAAAGCAAAATCGCACGACTCGCTAATCTTCAGTCAAGACCATGGAGGGACCTGGCTCTTCGGACGGATTTCGGAAAATCATGCTCAAAGCCGCACTCAAAGCCGTTCCCAACCTTACCAATGAAAATTACTTGATCTGGAAAGATAAAATTTCTATCCTCTTCAAACTCAAAGGAATCAAATCTACCCTGGATGACGATGTCAAAAATCTAAGCTCCTCCGATGACCTTGAAACCCGCGTAATCATTCTTTCCAAAATTGACTCTACTACTCACAATAATGTAGTGAACCAGGACAACATCAACTCAGCCAAGAGTCTTTGGAAGACAATCAAGGAAAGGTTTGCATCATCTCAAACCGCAAATTGAGCTAGAGTCTTCAATGACTTCCTTTATCAGTAATTCAAACCCGAGGCAATTTCTTCCTTCATCACAGAAATAAAAATATCCCTCAAGAAGATGATTGACATAGGTATAGAACTCCCTATGGATATACTGGCCTACCTCGTACTTTTCAAATTTCCAACTTCCCTTCACTTGCTGAGACAGCAAATAATGCACTCTGACAAGGAAGTCACTGTCAACCTCATTCTCAACCATCTAACCCAACTTGAGAACAAATAAAAGTCCAAAATCACCAAAGGACCAGTTTGAGAAACCGCACTTGTGTTGAACAAACCAAAAACCTTGACGGCCAAAGGTCCTCGCTGCAAACAAGGCTATCACAACCCAAATGCGACAGATCATCCTGAGGAAAGGTGCTGGCATAAGTACAAACCCCTTGCACCCGATTGGTGGAAAGAATTGCATGCTAAATGGAGAGCCCAACGGCAATCCAAAAATCCAAAAGTAGCTCACTATCTCACTCTTCTCACTACGCGGATCAACAAGGTCAATGCCAATCATCGGATCATTCTTGACTCGGGGGCCTCGTGCCACATGTTCAATTCAACAGAATACTTCACATCCCTTTGAGAATGCGACGAAGGACACATCAGCACCGGAAAAGATGGCGCAAATCTCCCGATCAAAGGAAAAGGAGATGTAGTCCTTACTTGGAAACACTCTCAAATCCATCTCTCCGACTGCTTATTTGTCCCAGATCTAGTGATCAACCTTGTCAGTGCTGGAATCCTAGTCTCCAAAAAGCAATGCTTGATCTTTGCCCACGGCAACTCCTTCAAGGTTTTCTGCTCCAACGTGCTTGTGTTCGAAGGATTCATCCGCGAAAATCTCTTCTCTCTCAACCTTCCATTGTTAATTGGTGACCAATCCAGAATCAGCTACTTGACTTGAAAAACCTTTGATAAAGACAAACTGCTTTACCTACATCAATCTCTTGGCCATGCCTGTCCTCTTTGGTTAAAGAACGCACAACCAAACATTCCTAATGCCCTCATCAAAAATTTCCAATGCCCAGACTGTTCCTTCTCCAAAATCACCAAGACCTCTTTCAACAAGAAAGCTACCCTTGCCTTGAAACCGTTCAAAAAACTTCACATTGACCTCATGGGACCAATTAACCCAGAATCCCGCAACGGGATGAGGTACATCATGACAATTGTTGACAGCTGCTCTGGTTATCTTTCAGCTATCCCTCTAAGAAACAAATCTGACGCATGCCTTAACCTCTTATCCATTCTCAGATTTGAAAAGCAAAAAAAAGGCCATTTTCCCTCCACCATCTGTTCCGACGGCGGAGGCAAATTTTTATCTCATGAATTACGATCCTTCTTTGAAGAGAACGCCATAGGACACATTGTAACTGAACCCTACCACCACAAACACAACGGTCGGGTGGAGCGGGCTAACCGAACCATAGCTGAATCCATCAGGACTAATCTTCGATCCTCCAAGCTTCCGCAGATTTTCTGGGCTGAAGTGGCTAAAGCCTTGACTCTCATGCTCAACCAAATCCCAAAGCTCCCGCATCAAAAATCCCCATATGAGGTCTTCATCAACAAGTCACTGCCTCTGGACTACTTCCACCCTCTGGGCTCCTGAGTAGTGTACCTGAACATGAAAATCTCACGCAGGGACAAATTTTCCAATTGGGGGCTCGAAGGAACTCTCATAGGCTTCAACCCTGATCTGCTCTCGTACCGCATTCTCAAGCCCGACAACTCTATCACCTCCTCTAAACACATCAAGATTATCAAAGCCAATGCAAATGCTCCCTCCAACAACGACTTGTCAACTGTCAGCACGCTTGACATCAATTTTACAACTGCTTCCTGTTCTTCCCCTTCCATCAACTCTCCTACCACTAACCCACACCCTCTACCAGGCGGCGACTCCATGTCCTCAGAATCTGAATCATCCTCAGCCTTTGACAATCAAAGCTCCAACTTGTCAATTGACGTAGCCAAGGAACTTGCTCCCTCCAGGCTGCTTTGCGATTGATCTATTCTCAAATCCCCCAATCGCTATGGCTATCAGCACTACTTTGTTCCGAAGTCCTAAAAACAAGCAAAAAAATGTTGAGACTTCAAAAAGTGGGAATCATCAATGGATGTTGAACTAAATGGTATAGAAAGCATGGAAGTTTGGGAAGACTACGACGGGCCTGAACCAGCCAACCCTTTAAATACAACCTGGGTTTATTGCATTAAGGATAATTGCCACGGGGATCCGCTCATCTACAAAAGTTGATTATGCGTACAAGGGTTCAATCAAATCTACGGGCTCGACTATCAAGATACCTTCTCCCCAACGGGCAAGGCTGCTTCACTCAGAATGGCACTTCTGTTTGGGCTCTACCATAAACTACCAATCTCTCAATTTGACGTCAAAAGTGCATTTCTGCATGCTCCGCTTAACAAAGACGTGATCATAAAGACCCCAAAAGGATGCCCTAGAAACTCCAAATATCTCAAGCTAAAGAAATCCCTTTATGGACTCAAGAAAGCCCCTCTCAACTGGTTCAACACCCTCACTCAATTGCTATCCAGCCAGGGATTTCATGAATCCTCCAGCGATCCCTGCCTTTATTTGAATCCCCACCACAAATCGATCATCTTTTTCCAAGTCAACGACCTCATCCTCATTGGCCTTGGCAATCAATTCAAACAGAAATTTCTCAACCGCTTTCCACACTCCACCGCACACGAACCAAACACCATCCTGGGCATGAAGTATTCCCGGGAGAACAACAAAATTCTTCTTTCCCAACCAAAACACATTGACCACGGACTTGAAGAACTCAATCTCAGTGATTGTCACCCCTCCTCAGTTCCACTAACTGCCCACCTAAATCTGCAACCCGCCACAGACAAAGAACATGAAGAATTCAAATCCCTCAACATCAACTACCGGTCCGCAGTCTTCCTAATGAACTACATTGCTTGCCTCACTCGCCCAGACATCAGTTACGCCGTTTCCAGCCTGGCTCAATTCTGCAAATGACCTGGTATCAACCACCGGCAAGAAGTTAAGCGGTGATGGAAATACCTGAAGGCCACCAAACATCTCTCCCTCTTACTGGAAGTGAAGCACCCTGAGACTCAACTGCATTTTTACAGAGACGCCACCTGGAACAACAACCTGGAGACAGGACATTCTCAATACGGCCATCTCACCCTCCTATTTGGATCCCCCATCTCCTGGAGCAGCTACCGCCAACGGAACTTCACTCATTTGACCACCAAGGCTGAACTAAATCCACTGGTGGACTCATTCCTTGAGGCTATATGGATGAGAGGTCTTATTTCAGAAATGTGGGAAAAACCAATTCAACCCAGTCTACACCACATTGACAAAAAGGGGCTCAACAACAAATTAAAAAAATTTGGATGCAACTTGAAGACTTGCCATATTGACATCAAAACCAAAGCCATCCGCGAAGAACTCAAAGCCAAAAATCTCAAAATCAACCTCATTTCTTCCTCCAATATGATTGCCAATGGCTTAACAAAGGATTTACCCAAGGCCGCTCTTGCAAAACTTCTTCAAATCATCAATTCTCAATTCACACATCCTGAAATCCTACTAGCCACGGGGGGTGTTGAATCCTCCAAATCCTATCCTCAAGCTTCCTAAGACGGCCACAACATACGCTGCCAGCCTGCGCACTGCTAGCCCGCACTTGGCGCAGCACTGCTCTCTCTCTCTCTCTAGCTTGCGGCCCCCGGCCTCACTCATCAACTCTCCCGCGGACTCGACCGGGACCTTTCTTGCTTCCTTTCCTCCACAACCGTGATCTTCTCTTTGTTTCATTTCTCATCCTCTTCTTTTGAGTTTCCTTTCATTTTCTCCTTTGTCCAAAACCTTTCTTTCCTTCTTCCCATTTTCATTTCTCTCTCACGCTCCAATCCTTCTCTTCAACTCAAAATCAATTCTCAATCTCCTGTTCCTGATTTAGCTCAGACGCCTCAATCTCAATCCCTCAACAATCCTTCACCAACTCAAATCTCTATTGTCAATCCTGATTCCCTCAACGCTCATCGTCAACAGCCTGGTATGATTTCCTGATTTCCTTTTTCCTTCTTCTATCTGTTGTCTTCTCAAATTCTCTCGTCTCTCACCTCTCAACTGAATCCCGTTGTTCTTCAGACTGTGTCTTGTCCCTTTTGGTCATGATATATTTTCTTCAATGAAATTCATTTCACAGGGAATGCCCCACATCTTTGGGACACCCAAATTTGGGACTGTTTTTCAAGATAGAGCTTGGCTCATTCAGATGGGGATGACGCCTAGGGTCACTTGTGGTGCTTCCATGTAGCAAAAAAGGGCTAACAAAGTTAAATTTTAGGCTTTGCAAACAAAGGTCAAGAAATTGATGGTTTTTTTTTCTTCTGGGGGTCTTCAAAAACACCATGATAGCCTTTATCCACCCCTCTTGGGCCCTTTGGGGATTATTTAAAGCATCAAATGGTGCTCCTTCTCCTTCAATGATCAAAATCAGATTTTGATATATCATAAAAATCTGGCACAAATGTTCATTCAATACAGAATACTATTTAAAAAATCCAACTATGAATTCTAAACTGGCCCATTTGTACCCAAGAATAAATTGGAAAAGGCTTTTGGGATGTTCCCCAAGGATAGCCATTTATCCTCTCAGAACAGCCTTTCCCTTTCCCCTCTCATGCCAATCAAGAAAATTTTCCCCTTGGGAGAAAAACAATCAGCCAATTCTAAGACCATATCTCTCCTTTCCAAGCTTGTAGATCATGAGAATGTTATGTTAATCTTTTTCAAAATCTCTTATGACCCCAGGAAAGGCAGGGCTGGCAGGGCCTTCTTCAAAAAGATTTAAATCATTATTTTCATATAAGTTTTATAGGTGCAATGCTATATTTAACCATGAGTGTGAAGTAATTGGGGTGATTGCCGCCTTCAAACTTGTGGGAAAGCTCCCCAGATGCCCCCCCTCAAATTTTAAACTATTTATACTGTTGGATAGTTTGGGAATTGTGGATAGAATGAGGGACCCTAGTTAACCTCAGGTTAGGCAATCTATTTTTTCCCAGATTCAGAAAGCCCTCCAAGCCCTCCCTGCCTTTGCCAAGGTGAAATTGGTTTGGTGCCCCAGACATCTGGATATTGAGGGTAACAAGAATGTATATAGGCTAGCCAAAGAGGCTGTTGTGGAAAAATAGTATCCCATCCTTCCAACCAGAGGAAATAAAAATAAAATTGCAAGGATGGTCCTGGTAAAGGGGGGCCAATCTCTTTTTGATCCTCCTACACTTCCAAGGAGTTCTGTTTCTCTGATATGTCAACTTTCTGCAGGCCATTTCCCCCTTAATTATTTTTAAAAATCCAGCAGGGCACTGACCCTCTATGCCCTTCCTGAAGAATTAAAGAATCTGTGGAAAATTAATTGGACCATTGAAAAGTTTTGAACTTTCATAGAAGATTGCAACAATTGAAATAACAAGGGAAAGGCCTGAGTTTGAATCCAAAAAGGCTCAGACGGCTTCTCCTCATGACTCATGCCCCTCTGAATTTGGTTATTTTTGCTTATTTATCCCTTAATTTTCAATATTAATCCTTATTTCAATTTCCTCCTCATCTGTGCCCCCCTCTCTTTCCTCCTGTGTCCCTTTCCTTTTTCCTCTCTCTCTTGTTTTTTCTTCCTGTTTGTGTGCCTGTTTTAATTTCAATTAATTTTTTCACCCTTCCCTCAACAAGGAGCAGCTAAGAGCTGTGCAATCCCCTCCACACTCTAGAGGATAAAAATATGGTTTCCATATTCATAGTGTGCAATGCAAACCCAAAAAAGTTCACTAAAAGAAAAAAAAGAATTCACTGATCTGGAATTCCAAGCAGAATTAGCTGAACAGAAAGAGGTATTTACTCAGCATGCACTATGTTATTCTGATATTGGATCTGTAGGATCAGTGCATGATCTTTGGATCTGGATCAGTCTTTGTGTATATTTGCCAATTTTCTGATCTTGAAATTAATTCATTTTTGTACTAGTTCTGTTTGACTAAAATGAACATTAGTTAGTGTTTAATGAATTTCCATCATCTTCTAATTATTTTGATTTTTTATTATTATTTTATTAAAAGATCTTGTGATATGTTTGATGGTATCTAAAGATCAGGATCTGTTATTTTTGTGGTATATCTGGTTATTCAATATTTAATTCTGGATTCTTTATACTTTAAAATTCTGCATTATTTTTTGATTTATTATAGATTTGGACTATCCATATGTCTTTGGATTATCCATTTTGCATATGTCACATCATTACATATGCATGGATGATCATTCTGTATTTTAGTGGTTACATGCAGTACCCTTGTTTGAAATTTTTGTATTTGCAGACCTGGTCTTCTGCATGCACAATCAGATCTTCTGTATTTGGGAGTCTGGTGCAGTATTTGCATGTGGGATTTTATCAATTTATATGGTTTTCCTGAGGCGCGCAGGCTGCATGTGAGGATGTGGGAGCTGAGTGCAGGAATTTTGACAAAACCTTCTTTTGTCTATAACTCCCAAACTATACACAAAAAATCAATTCCAACTGAATTCTAGGTGAAAGACCCAGACATGACAATGCCTGAAAAATATTAAATTGGAAAAAAAACACAATGGTGGTGCCGTGATTTTTGGACCATTATTGAGATATTATTGTAAGGTGTTAAGTGGTAAGTGAGTGACCCTACCTAATTTTGGGTGGAAAATCCAAACTTTCAATAATATTTTGATTTTTCTTAGTTCTTTTTTTCATGTAGCATAATATTTTGTTATTTTTTGTTTCTTATTTTTATGTTTAACTTTTCTTGGTACTTTTGATAGGTTGCTCTGTGAATGGTAGCAAGCTGACAGGTGGAACTATTGGATCAAAAATTGATTAAAGTTAGGAATTGATGGGTAAAAACCACGATCTGGATTTTTTCTGCTTTCTGAATACAGAGGGGGATTTTTTGAAGGCCTGAAGTCTCCTGTCCATTTTGAGAAAAAAACAGACAGTAAACCTGATAAAGGTGACCTGTCACATGAAAAAAGGAAAGATTTTTTCCCTTGAACATCCAGGGTTCTCCCCAGGCTTTCTAGCCTTTTCAACATGTTGGCTGGCTGAACATTCACAACAAAAAAATGCTGACAGTTTTTTAAAAACTGATATTATATGAGCATTGGCTGTCCTGAGCCAGCTAGAATCCCAATGCTGAGGCTGAATTGAGGCATTATTTCAGATAAGGAAATTTTTGGACCCATTTCTCCCCAAATTTGGTTAAAAAATCAAAAAAGCCACTCATTACATCCAATTCTTTCTCACATAAAACACCAAAGGAAACTGAAAGCTGAATTGAAAGAAGCAAATGTTTTATATAAAACCATTAAAAATTTGATGTTACTTGCTAACAAGCTCCATCAAGGAATTGCTGGTTGAATCTCTGTAAAATATGTAGTTGAAGCTATCCTCATTCTTCAAAAAGGTTTTTGGTGCACATTCACTGTGCATGGGAGCTTGGATGACAGTGGAATTGAGCTTGGCTAGAGCTTTATCTTAGTGCTTGTACATTGGCCCTGAGCTCCTTGATGGCACTTCCTAGCAAGTGAAATGAATTTTTTGTGGTGTATTCCCAGTGAACTAAGCTTGGCTCTGAAGAAGCTGAAATCTTGTCCATTCCTGGATCTTTTTTTTCATAATTTCAAAGGAATTTGTGTTCTTAGGGGTCCCTAAAAACAATACACCCATATTTCCAGACCTGGAACCCCAATACCAAAATTTCCCAAGATAATTTCACTTGTGACCTCTATTGATTCCACCCCAACTTTAGTTCTCCTAAATTTATGTTATCTAATTCCCCTCTTCTCTTTTACCAGCCTCTCTTATACTCTTTCTGTAAGAACTACCCTTTGTGTGTCTCATGGAAATGCTCCACTGGTGAGACTTGAGCGCAAAATAGAGACTCCTTTGGGATTAAGTTCAAATTAGAAAATATATTTCCGGCAGTCTTTGAAGTGGAGTTTAGTATTACTTCTAATCATTTATATTATTAGTAAAACTAAGGGTGGTTTTGAATTTCCTTCCCTTTTAGTACTATAGTAAGTATGCACAATAATTTAATTAAATGAATGGCTGGTTTCTCTGAGACTTAAAATAGGTCTTAGATCAGACCTAGATTAATTATTAATTGTTATTGGTAAGATTTTTGAAGGAATTTACCAGGTTTATTGGATTACTGGTTTACCAGATATGTTTAATCTTTGTTAGAGTTACAAAACTGCACACCGTTGTTGTAGCTTAGTGGTCAAGTAGGCAGCTGGAGCAAGCACAACACAGGTTTTACTGCTGGCAATGGAAATCCATCTTTTAAAAGATTAACAGTCACAGCGCTACAGAGCAAGGTCTGTGCTGTCAATGTGCAAGTCATTTCACCCTAAGACTAAGCACCAACGGTGTAAATATTAAGGGGGAGGGTGTTAGAGTTACTAACCTGCACACCATTGTTGTAGCTTAGTGGTCAAGTAGGCAGCTAGAGCAAGCTAAACCCAGGTTTGACTCCAGGCAATGGAAATCCATATTTTAAAAATCTTAACCAATATTCCAAGTTTAAAGGGTTCAAGGTTTTATCAAAGGGATGGTTCAGGAGAGGACCCAAGGATGGGTTTAACCACAGGGGGCTGGGTAGGGGAGATTTTGGCCGGTTCTTTTTGTTGTGCTATCTTCCTTTGTAATGGTTATTTATTTAGTAATCAGTGGTTCCTCTTTCATTTTTATATGGAATATTTTAGGTCACAGAAGAACCTTTATTCAAGCACCTGATGGAATGGTTTCATTGGTAAAAGATAGGTTTTCATCTGTTTTCTGATTTCCTATTCCTTTATAATTGGTTCGCTGATAGGGCAATGTTAAATTTGAAACCCTGCACAACCCTTTCATAAATAAAATTGGGTTGTGTGGTGTGGTTTGCAACCCATCCAAGGCCGTGGAAAGCCACTAAAAAACCATTTCAGTTGTGAACAGCTGCTCACAAACCATTTGAGTTGTGAACAGCCGCTGTAGAGACTCCTGTGGGATTATATAAATAAAGTAGCAAATAGCTTGCTGGCAGTCCTTGAAGGGGAATTTAGTTTTACTCCTACCCCTTTAGAGTATTAGTAAATACTAAGGGTGGTTCTGAATTGCCTGCCCTTCTAGTACTATAGTAAGTCTGCACAATAATTTATTTAAATTAATGGCTGGTTTCTTTGAGACTTAAAATAGGTCTCAGATCAGACCTAGATTAGTAACTAATTGTTATTGGTAGGGTTTGTTGAAGAATAGACCAAATGTATTGGATTATTGGTTGATTATTGATCAGATATATGTGATCTCAACCAATATCCCAATAATAAAGGGTTCAATGGTTTATCAAAGGAATGGTTCAGGAGAGTACCCAAGGGTGCGTTTACCCACAGGGGGCTTGGTAGAGGGTAGGTTTGTAGTTCCTTTTTATTGTGCTCTCTTTCTTTGTAAGGTTTATTTATTGATTAAGGGATGGTTTTTCTTTAATCTGGTGCTGAATATTTAGGTCACAGAAGAACCCTTATTCAAGCACCTGTTGGGTGGTTTTAATTGGTTAGAGGTGGGTAATAACTTGATTTCTGATTTCTTTTTTCCTTTTATAACTGATTCACTACTAATATTTATCTGGGTAGGTACCACAGATGGATGGGCCAAGAGGGCCTTTTAGGTTGGTGAGTGCTAGGCCAGATGGCATAGAGGTGGATGGATGTGGGTGAAGATACAACCTAGATAGGGAAGAGAGGCCCTCATTAAATAGAAAATCTGGTCCTCAGGGGATGCTCAGGGCTTCCCCTGTTACAGTGGGATACAGGTACATGAGACATTTTAGCTGGTTCAAAAAAGACACTGCATGAAACTGAGGCAATTCTGCTGGTTGGAAAAAAGACACTGCATGAAACTGAGGCAATTCCGCTGGTTGGGAAAGATTTTACAGGTTTTTCATGCCTGCACAGCCTTGCATAAATTGATGTGAGGTGCTGATAAGGTTGGTCTGGTGCTGGTTGCTTATTTGGTACTGACTGTTCTTCCTGCATGTATTGATGTGCATCCACTGGTGGTTTTTTTGGTGCTACTTGCTTCTGCCTTCATGTATTTCTGTGCATTACTGGTAGTTTGTTTGGTGCTGCATGGTCTTGACTGCCTGCATATATTGCTGGGTAGTACTGGGGGTTGTTGTTACTGGTGGTTTGTTTGGTATCACATGCTTTTGACTGCATAAATTGCTGTGTGGGGCTGGGGGTTTTTGGTACTGGTAGTTTGTTTGGCATCACATGCTACTGGCTGCATAAGTTTCTGTATGGTGCTGGGGGTTGTTGGTACTGGTAGTTCTGGCTGCCTGCATGTATTGCTGGGTAGCCCTGTGGTTCTTGTACTGGTGGTTTGTTGGGTATCACATGCTTCTGAATACATAAGTTTGTGTGTGGTGCTGGGAATGTTTGATACTACATGGTTCTAACTGCCTGCATGTATTGCTGGATAGCCCTGTACACTTCTGCATAGCCTTGTGTAGGTATATTTGCTTGTTTGTTTGGATCTGGTTGAGACTGGTTTCACTTCCTCCTGCCTATACTGTCCTGTATACTTCTGCATAGGCTTGTGTATGTGTTTTTGAATGCATCCTTGGTGAGGTGAAAGGAGGTGAACTGAAAAGAAAAAGGTAATTAAGATGGTTGAAAACCTAGACCTAGCTGTCATTTCACAAAGAGTCAAACATTGCATAAGAATCATAGAAAACAAGTGATTGAAACCGGAAAATGAAATGACAGAATGAGAATCCTTGAAAATACCAACAGGCAAACGTAAGTCTACAGGCCTGGTTATGGCCTCTAAGAAGACTAAGTAGAGTTACGCGCACTAGCAGCTAAAGAGCTGTCTAACAATATCCACACGACCGCACTGATAAACACAACCAGCGTTTGTCAATGCTGATGATGAGTTGATGGTCTAGCAAATACCTACGTTTGTATTGTTAGGATGGTCGTTGCCTTGAGTTCAATCCAGATGTCTTCACTGGTGATGTTTGAGCGAGATCCAACTTCAACTTGACTGACTCGGGTGGTGGAATGATGGAGTTTGAAGTCAGGTGATTTAGACGGATCCGCGGTTCCTTTACCCGTTGAGAGTTGTAAATTGTGACAGTTGAGTGACAGCAGCGCGAGTAGTTAAGACAGAAGGATCACAGGAGTACAAGGAAACAAATGACAAGTCTTTGAGAACAATCAAGAAAAATAATCAACACGCCGGCTCAACTCATTATCAGCAGTCTTAGTTAAGAGCCAATGTACCTAGCCAGTTTGGAAACTGACATAGCACTAGCCGCCTTGGTTAATGGATCAGCTAACATATCTTGGGACGAGATCAGTTCAATTTTAATCAGTTTTTCGTGCCAGTCATTCCGTAGGCTCTTCATTTTGATGTCGATATACTTAGCGTGAGATTTGGTTCCAAATTTTTTTATTTTATCATTTAATCCTTTATTGTCGATCAGATGTAAGGGTGGATTAAAGGTAGTTCGCCATACTTCTGAGATAAGATGATTTAACCATCTGGCTTTGAGATGACTGGTGGAGAGAGCATTGCACTCAGATTTGGTGGAAGAATGAGCTATGCTTCTCTGACGCCGGCTTGTCCAGTAGAGAGGGCTTCCTTTGAATAAGGTGATGAAACCAGTTTGAGAGAGACGAGAGTCAGGATCGTCTCCACACGTTGCATCGCTGTACGTGATGAGATGATTCAATTCACACTTGGATTTGAAGGTAAGTTTGTAGTCTATCGTTTTGAGTAAGTACCTCCAAACTCGAATTACTTCCCTCCAATGTAGGATGCCAGGGTTTTCCAAGAATCTAGCCAAGTTTGAAACAGCATAGCTGATATCAGGACGAGCTAGAGTGGCTATGAAGTTCAGACAACCTATAGGCAATTGATAGTTGACATTTAGTTGTTTGAATTGTTCTTTCTCAATTTTGGTTGCTGGTACTAGATGAAATCCGGTTTGGCACGGATTTGAAAGCGGTTTTGCATCCATTAGGTTCAGCTCCTTGAGACCTTTGAGAATGTGATTTGGTAAAGATAGGCTGATAGAGGTTTCATCCTTCTCAACTTTCATCCCCAGTAGGTTGTCCACCTCGTGAGCTGACGAATCTTTGAACTTATTCAGAAAGAGAGTTTTAAACTCATTTACCGCCCCACCACAACTAAATCGTCGACATGAAAGAATAAAGAAGTGACCCCATCTTCATGATGATACAAACACGGGTCACAATTGCTCTCCTTAAACCCAATGCTCTTTATCCACTCGCTGAGAGTCTTATACCAATTAAGCGGTGCTTGTTTGAGACCGTAAAGAGATTTGAGGAGTTTAAGGTACTTTGCCTTTCTTTTCAAACCGATGGGAGTTTTGATGTAGACTTTTTCTTCCAGCCGCGCATGTAGGAAGGCCCCTTTTACATCAAATTGAAGAATAGGAAGCTTCTTGTCGACGGAGTAGATGAGAAGAGCTCGTAGTGAAGCTTTTTTACCCGTAGGAGCAAACGTTTCTAGATAGTCAACCCCATAACGTTGGTTGAACCCTTGTACGCATACCCAAGCTTTGAGTGAAGTTGAACCCGAGTGAAGATCCTGTTTAGCACGGAATGCCCAAGTGGTATTCAAAGGGTTGGTTACTTCGGATTCCTCAGCATCCTCCCACACTCCTAATTCTTCCGCCGTTGCTAGCTCTTTTTCAACTGGTGCAACCCATTCCGGTATGTTTAGCGCCTCCCGAATAGTTTTGGGCAGATAGTTGTGATGATAGCCATATCGCGCTGGCGGTTTTAGATTGTCTTGGTTGCATAGTCTAGGGATGAGTTGTTCCTCAATTGATGAACCGGAGCTTTCTTCCGAGTTGGAGGGAACAGAGTTCTCCTCAACAGGGAAGTCTTGCTCCTCATTGCTCGAGGATTCAGACTCTTGCTTGAGGTCCGCTAATACTTGTTCTCTCTTGGTTGATGTGCCCACGACAATTTCTGCATTGTCTTCAAGGTTGTCATCGAGAGTAGTGTTTTTGGGCCCTGGAGATTTGAGAAAGAGAACGTGCTTTGTATTCAGGATTTTTCCGGTTCTTGACATGACTTTGTAGGATAGCAAATGCGGATTGAATCCCAACAGAATACCTTCCTCACCTTTCTCACTAAGCTTTGAGATGATTTTGGTTTTGTTCAGCAAGTAGATGCAGGCAGTGCCAACAGGCTTCAAGTAGTCTTTCGGCAGGGTAGTACCGTGCATCATTTCCAAAGGCGTTTTCATTCCAGCTTCCTGCGGGATTTGATTCAACGCCAAACAGCAACTCTGGATGACCACGTTCCAATAACTGTTAGGAATGGGAGATGAGCTGAAAACAGATATTAATGATTCCATGATATTTCGATTCGCCCGTTTGGCCTTTCCATTGTGCTGGGAATGATAAGGTTCGCTAACTAAGTGGTGAATCGCGTTTGACTTGAAAAATGTGGCAAGAGTTTCATTCACGAATTCCCCGCCTCCATCAGAAACAACTTCTATGGGAAACCTACTCTTTTTCTTTGCTTCATTCTTAATGACAAAAATGATTGTGTCAGCCGCCGCATCCTTGCTTGGTAAAGGGAAAGCAGAGAGATATCCGGATTTATTGTTGACTATGGTAAGTGCATATCTCATGCCACCTTTGCTTTGTGGATTGAGCGGGCCCATTAAGTCTAGATGCAAACGGTCAAAGACTTGCTCAGCAGGTTGTTGTTTGTGTTTGAAGGGGGACTTAGTGATTTTTCCTTTCTTACATGCTAAGCATTCGAAGGCATTTCGGACTTCCTTTTTGATACCGTGTCCAAGATGTTTTTCCATTCTCTCTAGGCTAGCATGTCCAAGGGTTTGATGTAGTTCTTGGAGCTCTTCAAGGTTCATGAAACATTCTTGACCACCAGAAAGAGAGGAAGGGTTGATGATTAGGAGATTATTTTTGATGGTTCCTCCTAGGATTTTTACTTTCTTTTTCTTCAGCAAGAAGGTAGGTGGATCAGACTTGCTATTGACTCTCAGAGAGCATCCTTGTTTAAGTAGGGCACCCATCGAGATTAGATTGACAGTTGCATCAGGAACCCAGGCCAAGTTTTCTAACTTCAATTTGATTTTTCCAAAATCTAAGTCAACAGAACCGAGTCCTCTAATTGGGATTCCATTGCCTTTCTTTCAAGTTTTGATTAGTTCATCACCTGGTTGGTCAATTATTGAAGAGAATAGAGAGCAATCCTTTATCATGTGAATGGAACATCCACTATCAAGAATGTATCAATCATCGCTTGTCCCGTTCTGCTGATTCAATCCACAAAAGAAAGAATAGTAGTGCGACTCTTGAGTCTTTTTCTTGCCTCCATGATTCCATTTATTCGGAGGTTTTTTGGGTTTGAGATCCGGAAATTCTTCCCAGCAGCGGTCAGCAGAATGGGTTTTGACAGCAGGGTTATGTTTGCCATTTTGGCAACAAGGGTACTCTGAATCAGGTCGACTGTGAGTGAACAGGGCGGAATTAGTTTCCAGTGACTCCTTTGATTTAGATTGGACTTTGTTTTTATGTTGGACAAGATGATTTAAGACATGGGCTACCGTAAGATCAATACCAGAGTGCATAATTTGAGATTGCATTCCTTTTAGGGAATCCGGTAGTTTGAAAAGAATTAGGTAGCTTAGGATATCGCTAGGGAGATCTATTCCAACTTCGTCGAGTTTTCCAAGATGCAGTTTAACTGAGGTAACAAAGGAATCAATGTTGTTTTGGTTGAATCCAAGATATAGAAAGTTGAAGAACATTTTGGCTTGATTTGCTGCTTGATTTGAGGCAAAATGTTCCTTTGCAGCAAGCCAAATGAGTTTAGGTGAGTCCTTGCTGTCAGCCGTTATTATGTTGGTGTGAGTGGAAGGATCCAGTTTGGACATAATGTAAGCGTCTGTTTCATCTGCTTCAGGAATTTCCTCGATTTGATTATTTGGATTCATGAGAGTTAAGATGCCACACATTTTGAAGAGTCGTTCCATTTTTTTTTTCCAAATCGAATAATTGGTTTTGGTTAAGAGTGGAGTTGATTCCATCAGCGATTTAAGTGCCAGCGCCTTAAAGTTGCTGTTGCCTCCAGGTCCAGGGGAAATAGTTTGTTGGTCCATTTGGTTAGCTGGATGAGATCGACCTTTTGGCTTTTAACTGTGAAAAGAAAAAGGTAATTAAGATGGTTGAAAACCTAGACCTAGCTGTCATTTCACAAAGAGTCAAGCATAGCATAAGAATCATAGAAAACAAGTGATTGAAACCGGAAAATGAAATGACAGAATGAGAATCCTTGAAAATACCAACAGGCAAACGTAAGTCTACAGGCCTGGTTATGGCCTCTAAGAAGACTAAGTAGAGTTACGCGCACTAGCAGCTAAAGAGCTGTCTAACAATATCCACACGACCACACTGATAAACACAACCAGCGTTTGTCAATGCTGATGATGAGTTGATGGTCTAGCAAATACCTACGTTTGTATTGTTAGGATGGTTGTTGCCTTGAGTTCGATCCAGATGTCTTCACTGGTGATGTTTGAGCAAGATCCAACTTCAACTTGACTGACTCGGGTGGTGGAATGATGGAGTTTGAAGTCAGGTGATTTAGATGGATCCGCGGTTCCTTTACCCGTTGAGAGTTGTAAATTGTGACAGTTGAGTGACAGCAGCGCGAGTAGTTAAGACAGAAGGATCACAGGAGTACAAGGAAACAAATGACAAGTCTTTGAGAACAATCAAGAAAAATAATCAACATGAACTAGTTGAACTACCTCCTGTATCTGTATTGCTGTATTCAGGCTGAGGTGACAGGGTTGGTTTATGGTTCTGGTGTTGAGGGTAAGCTGTTACTGGTATGTACTTGAGGGTTTGCAAGATCTGTCTTTATGCCTTCCACAGAGCTGTGACACCTGGTTGGTGATGAGTTTGCCACAGTTAAAGGGTTCTTGGAATGTATCTTCCAATCCATGAGGAATAGGGTGCTAATTTGGCTGAGTGAATATAGGTTATTTGTTGATTTCTGAGGTTTATTTGATGTTTTGAGCTGTTTTTATATTACAAAAGTGAGTCTGATGGCTATAGGACAGGTTTGAACTACCACACCGCTCACAACCTATTTCAGTTGTGAACAACAAAAACAGAAAAAGAATAAGAGAAAAAGAACAGAAAAGAAATTAAATATGAAATAAAATAAATAGAAATAAATATAAAATTGAACAAACAAAAATAAATCAAAACAAAAAACAACCCCCCAAAAAATGGGGCTAGTCCATTGAGGTGGAAATTTTGTATCAAGCCCACCTCAATGGAATAGCCCTAAAGTAAAAACACTAAAAAAGACTTCTATCAATTCCACCTTAATGAACAGGCACCAAAGTAAAAAAAAAAAACAAAAAAAACATTCAAATTGTCAGGCCCTCAAGTCAAAACACAAAAAAAAACAAGTTAAACTTGTGTTAAGCTGATCCCACCACAAGAAGTCAAAGTACTCCTTATAATGGGATTGGCCCAACACAAGTTGAACTGAATTACCAATAAAATCTCATTCAAAACACTCATTATAATGATGTTAACTCATAACACTCAAAATGATGATTTTCACAATGTGATAATCCTTTATATTAATAGAATTAAAAGATCAGCATCAGAAACCAAACCCAAATGATGAGATTGAAATGATGTTTATAACGTAGAATACAACTTAAGCTGATCTTTTAGACAATCAAACCAACCAGAAGCTTTTTTAGAAGTCAAAGAAGCAGGTTTGGAAACAATGGGTGGGATTGGAATCATTTCTCCCTCAATCACAAGATGAAACCAGTGATTATTGTTGAAAAAGCTGAAGAATTATGATCTTGAATTTTGTCAAAAGAATGATGATTTTAAAACCAGGAATCTGAAAAACTTGGTTAGAGAAACAATCACGACAAGATGAGATAGAACAACCATGTTGAGAGGATCCATACCCAAGCTGATGTAAATGAGAGAGCTCTTAGCCAATTCAGAAGATAACCACCATACACATATGAGCCAGGAAAGAAACTATACAGCTTTGAGAAGGAGAAAATTGAGAATGAGAATGACAGAGATGAGACGGTCAGACAGTGAGTTAAGCTAGTCGTCGCACCAAATTATGCTATGTTGTCCACAGTGGCCTAAGACCTTCTGATTGGAACCGTCCTTGTTGTTTTACTTCAGTTAATGGATCTTGAGGATACGTCCGACAAAGATGAGGAAGAAAGTCCGGCAGGGAAAAGGGAGACAAGGACTGGCTCTGAGCATAGTATTTAGGTGGAATGAGTTTTGACTATAATGCATATGCATGTGTCACCCGTCATGAAGTTACCCACGCAAGTTGACAAGTTGGAGCGCGTGATTGACAAGTTGCAGCGCGTGAATGAGATCAGAAGAAATGAATAAGATGAGTAGGAACAGAAATATGAAACATAGGAAAAGGAATGAAACACCATAATAAAAGAATGGAACAAGGGAAAAGAATGAAACAGGAGAATCAAGAGGACCATGAGAGAATCAAAATTATTCCAACAAAAGCAAATGAAGATAGCATCTGATTTTTCTTTTACACCCATTTTCATAGGAGTATAACTACAACATGAATCCAATGAAATGAAAAATATTGGTCTTCCATAAATATCAGATATCATTTGACCTATATCCAACTTTTAAAGACATATTGAAGAGGGAATATTTTAATTTATTTCATTAACATCAAGTCTTTGTTCTATCTTTTCAATGTCTTAACTTGCACCAAGGATCTTAGAATAGCATTTTTTATTTTTCCTCAATTTTTCAATCATCTCCTTCTGTAATTTAAACCATCCATGGTCATTTTACTCAAATGATTGATCAATGAATCTAAATCCGCAATTGCCATCACCAACCAGATCCAAAACCTCCCCCAAGAACATATTTAATTTCTCAGGTATTTGATTGAGTTATTTGACTTTTGGTTCCCAAGATCAAAACCAAAGTAGTACTCATTGTTGGTTTTGATCACATCAATGAAATGAATACTAACCAAAGATGTGTAAAACGTAAAGAGAGCTTGAGCTCTAGTGAGAAGAAAGGATTAAAGAATGAGTGAAAGGAGCTTATAACGTCAAGCGTAACGGACCTGAGATCAGGAGGAAAAGGACACTCCGGTTAATGTGTTGGCTGAACAGATGATTGAATTCCACTTGAGAGCACCATGGTTTAAATAGACTAAATACATGATTGGCCAGCAAGTGGTTGAGTAAGAAATCAATAAGGTAAAATTAGCATAAGCAGTTTAAGTGACATGGTAAGTGAAATTCTATGACTAAAGAGTCTGATAGCCATGACTAAACAGTCTGATAATCACAATACTACAACACAGCCCAGTTACATTTTACCTGTTGTTTTAGTACTTGAAGGTTAACAATAATAAGATCAAATCAATCAAATCAATGGTACTCTGAACTCCAGTGAAAGTCACATAAGAGAAAACTCAAACTCTAACAAGATGCACTTCTGGTTGACTTATCCCCTTCTTCCTCTTCCTCAGAAAAGGAAGAAGATTCCAAATGAAGGGAGCCTAATTCACTTTCTGGCTCTTCCTCTGAATTATGAAATTCAGATGAAGAGCCTTCCTTGCAATACAGAAAATATTTTCCCAGAAGTTCATTAAGCCATACAAATGAAAACTTATCAAAATAAAAGAATTAATATCTTTGGTCTTTTTGGTTCCCTTCCAACCCTTTTTTACCTCTTAAGTTTCCTTTCAATGTTTTCAAATTTTGAAAGCTCACAACAAGTAGCTTTCAGTTTTGGTTGACCGTGGCTGCAGCTTAAAACATTTGGCTCAAGCCTTGGCATGGCAATCAAAATAGCTGTATAATTGACCATGGAATTTAAAATCTCCAATCTAAATTGTTGAGGTTTTCCCATAAATATGGAATTCAACTTCTTAAAAAATTGGGATTTTTCAAGCACTGGATCTGTGTCAATCTTTCAAAAAGAAAAAAAATAATTAATCTTTCAATACTATAATTGCTGCTAATCCTATAATTTCTTTCAATCCTATAATTGCTGTCAATTCTATGATTTGTACCCTTAAAATAACCCAAAAGCACAACTAAATTCACTGGAAGGGCAATAGTCTAACCTCCACTGAGGATGAACATCCTCAGGCACAACAGATTCTCTTGATGCTAGTATTTCTGCTCAGATGTGGGAACAGGGAAAGCCTATAGTTTTTGAATAAGACTTTGAGCACAACTTGCAATCATGGTTGGGCTTTAAATTCTCAAATTTTTCCCAATGAGTTTAATTGCATCAATTGAAAATTTGTAACCAAATGTTGAATTTCTTTTGGAAGAAAGTTTCATAAATTTATTTGAGAGTTTTTAAGCAACACATGCACTGATTTGATTTGGCTTCCAATGGTTTCTTAGAAGTGTTTCCACACATCCAAGATGTTCCCCAAAGATCCTGCAAATAATTGTTTGAAAGTAGCATGGGCCCCTTCTACCCAAGATGTTGTTCTATTTCCAAAGTCAGGGTTTACACAAGTCCATGCCATTAAAAACTTCTCTTTGATAGGGAAAATCTTCTTTTCCATATACCCAAGCACATCTTCACGGTATTTCAAGAAATACTGTATACAAGTTTCAAAATAAGCATTCCTGGCAGAGATGAACAGAAGAAGAAATAAATTGGCCTACTCTGAGTTCTGCATTATTGACTTCTGCCTCCCCCTTGGTTTTATAGACCCCATAATTTTCCCACAGATTCATAAAACTTTTCCATCCTTCATTGAAATTAATGAATTGAACTTTACAATCTTCTTGAATCTTTTTAGACAAGTTCCAGGAGAACAACTGTGTGGATGACTCAGGGAAAATATGTTCAACGGCAAAAATAAGATATTTTTCACAGTCTGTCATAAAGACTTTGGGAAGCCTCTTGGGATCATAATCCAACTCCTTTAATGCATTAAATTCACAACTGTAGAAATAATACCTTTCTTTTGTTATAAAAACAAAAGCCTTTGTAAAATTTTTCCTGTTGGCTGTCATTCCTACAACATGCAATAGAGGGAGGTTTTACCTATTTGTTTTATAAGCACAATACAACAAAGCTATATGATGGAATTTTTTTAAAATTTTTATAGACTCAGGATGAGCCAAGAACAGGGCATCTAAGTGACGCTCTCCACCAAGGTTTAGCCTGGAAACTCACTGGGTGTCCTCAAGAATTTTTAATAGAAAATTACTACCACCTTTCCCATTCAGTTCTGCTATCTTTACCTTGGTTGGTGTTGTAGATTTTTCTATTGACAATTTATTCTCTGCCATCAAACTTTCCCAATTTCATTTTAAGTTTTAATTTATTGAGCCCATCTTTCATGCCTTCTTTAAGTCAATCCAAGGATAAACCAGAGATTATCCTCAGTTGAGGATGCACTGAGGGGTTTCAGATGGTTGATGATTGTGTTGGTCATCTTTAATGTAGAGACACTACATGGGATCTTCTACTGTGTGAATTGAACAGATAATGAATTGACACCCAAAATTCCTTGTGTGAGTTTGCCTTTGGCGTTTGGTGAGAAATGGCCCCTCATATACTCCAAATTGTTTGCATGCTAGGTTGACTTATTTTTCCTTTTTTGACTTGAAATTTCCAATGCGTAGCCATGCATTTCTGCTCATTTTTTAAACTAAATCTCTGCTTCTTTCCTACTAGGAAAGGATCTCACATGACGAGGGTCAAGGTTTTCTGTCACCTCTCATTCAACCATTTTACATTAGTATTTATTGAGCCAAATCATTCTCAGTCAAATGGCATATGAAATGTGACCCACCACCTTGAGTCAATTCCAGTTGTGAAGAAAAACCTTTTTCCTCAATTGAAAACCTAGATGAGGGTGCAATTGGGGCTTCAAATGTTTTCTTTTCCAACTACCTACCCAAACCCCTAGAATCCAAAGCTTTTTCAAGAACACTTTCAATTAAGTCCTTTAATTAAGCCATGTTTAAGCCAGGGGGGCTTGGGATTGCCACTGTTCCCATAATACAAAAAAACAAAATCAATTTATTATTTAATTCAACTGTTTCCAACAACTCCAAAGTGTACTCACTTTTGGGTTGAGAGAAAAATTATGCAATGGGTGAGTATTGTTTTGTGACAAGACTTTTTTTTGACTATAGGCAGAATTTTTGATTTCCAAGTTTCTTTTTGTGGTCCAACAGTCCCAAATAGAATGCCACTTCCCCAAATCTGGTTTGACAGAACTCAATTGTGATCCAGGGGTGCCTAGGTACCCCAATACCCCCCTTGATTCCCCAAATGGGCCAGGAAAACAAGAGCAACCCTGCTCAAAACTTGCACATCCCCTGGGGGGTAGCAAATCACAAATTAGAACTCAAAAAGGGTTGCTAATCCCCAATCTTGACTCAAAAAAGGCTGCAATTGTGGATTTGCGATCCCCCTGGGGGATGTGCAAGTTGTATAGGAACTTTCTCACTGATTGTTGAGTTGTGAATTGCCGTTTGAAATACATATGGGTCATTGATAAAATTTCAAGTTTAGAGCAGAGGACTAAAGCCAAAAGACTGAGGATCAAAGTTACAAACAACTTTGAGACTTGAGGAGATGAGAAGGAAGAGAAAAAGAAGGAACACCAACAACTAGTGAAACTGGAATGAGAAGGTGAGGTTAGACAAACAGAGCAAGGTGAGGAGTTTAAGGATTGAGAGCGGGTAGCAGAGGTTATCCAGTGTCAGGTTATGCCAGGAAATGAGATGATAAAAGGCGAGTCATCTTACCAGGCAAGAATTGAGAGATGAGTTAGAATTGAAGGATGGGCTTTGGCCAAGTCAATGGAGTTGGTTGATTAATCAAAAGATGAGTTTTGAATGAGACAAAGTAGTTGTATTTTTAGAGAGTCATGGTGAAAGAATAAGAACAGAAAGAAGATAAGAAAGAAATAAGAAAGAAAACAAGAATAAAAGAAGATGAGAAAAGCAGATCAGAAAGAAGGAGAAGATCTTCATCCCAAGAAGGGAAAACATTGAGTCGGAGCTTTTTCAGATTTGGAGTGTGCTTCAGTAGGAGCATCCTCACCCCTGTGGGAGCTTGGGCGGAGAGGGATCTAAACACCCCTTGTGACTGGTTAGATGGCAAGAAGAGTCTCATTGTTTTTCCAAGAGGGCAAAGATGAATTTCTGAAGAAGAAGTAGAGCGCTGCAACTAGAGGCCTTAGTCAAAGAGTGCGCAATCATTAAGTCTGTGGAGATCAGAGTTAGGTCAAATGTGGAATTGTTTTAGTCCTCTCTTAAGCCCTTGGTCTTGATGTCAGTGTGTCAGGATTTAGAATGGGAGCCAAAGCTTTTGATCTTGTTGTTCAGTCCCTTGTTGTTGATGAATATGACAGGCTTGGTCTTGGGTGATTGGTAAATTTTTCTCAACAAGTGAGTGATCCACTTGAGATCAAGGGAGCAGTCAAGAAGAGCATTGAGCTCAGATTTGGTAGAAGAGTAAGTGAAATTTCTCTGTCTAGAGGAGTTCCAGAAAATGGTACTGCCATGGTGGAACAAAATGAAGCCTGTCTGAGATCTCCTGGAGGCTGGGTTGTCACCCCACGTGGCGTTGCTATAGCTAGAAATAATTTTGTCCCTGGGATTAAATCTAAGAACAAGTTTGTGGTCTCTGGTAGTCTTGAGGTACTTCCTGACCTTGCGCACTTCTCTCCAGCAACTCATGCCAGGCTTGGCGTCAAACCTTGCAAGGTTTGAGACCTCCAAAGCAATTTCTGGGCGGGTATATTGAGCAAGGTGGTTGGGTAATCCGGTGATGGATTGAAAGTTAATGTTAAGTTGCACAAACTCCGTGTGGTCTTTGTCAGTGGCAGGTTCAAGGTGAAGATTTTGAGTGAGAGGTGAGTGGGTGTCTCTACAATCTGAGAGACCTAATTCATCAAGACTGCAATTGATATGATTGGGTTGACTAAGAAGAATTCAATCATCTTTCACCTCCATCAGCATGCCAAGGATAGTGTTTGGGGAGTGGCAGGAGGAATTTTTAAACTTATTTAGGAGATTAAAATTGAAGGTATTTTCCCTTCCAACATGGATAAGATCATCTACATGAAAGTAGAGGACATCCTTTGAGTTGGGGTTGATGTATAGACAGGTGTTGCTGACAGATTCTTGAAATACTTGAGATTTGATCCAGAGAGTTAGTGTTTTGTACCAATTTTTTGGTGACTTCTTGAGACTGTATAAACATTTCTTAAATTTGAGGTATGGAGATGTTCATTGTGAGCCTTCAGGAGTCTTTATGATAAAGGTTTCATTTAGGGGGGCATGGAGGAATGCACCCTTGGCATCAAACTGCGTGAAGGTCATCTTTTCTTTTATACCGCACAGGAGAGAAACACGTAGGGATCCAAGTTTGCCGGTAGGTGCCCAGGGTTTGCTGTAGTAAACCCCAAGAACTTGATAAAACCCTTGAACGCATAGCCTAGCTTTGTATTTCACGGGTTCCCCATGGCAATTTTCTTTCACTTTGAATAACCAAGTTGTGTTTAGAATATTTTGGGGCGTTCCATATTACTCCTCCCATACTTCTTGTGATTTGATAGATTCTAGATCTTCTTCCAAAGCCTTCTTCCATTTGGGCCATTCTGGGGACTTTTGCACGGCCTTATAGGAAGGAGGTTTGTAATAGTGATGGAAACCATAGCGTTGTGGTTTTCTAGTTTCTTGTTTTGGTCATTGGTAAGTCCCCTGAGTAGTTGGTATTGGAGAGGGGATCCAAGTAGGTTCTGGTTGGGGAGAGTCTGAAGATTCTGAACTAAGAGAAGTGGAATTGTCCCAATCAGAGTTGGAATCCTGTGAGTTGCCATTGTGGTCCCTGGCCAAAAATTGTTTTTTGGCCAAGGAGAAATTGGATTCATTGGGATCTTGATGATTTGGTGAGAACATGTCCATTCTAGAGGATGTGGGAAGGGGGAAATTGGTTGTGTGATTCTTAAGGAAGGTGACGTGCTTTGTTTCAAGAATAGAGCCCAGTGAGCTAATAACCAAGTAAGAATGAAAAGTGGGATTGAACCCAACTAATATTCCCTCATATCATTTATTTTCAAAATTGCGTCCTTTATGAAGGTGGTTTGCCAGGTAGACCAGAGGAGTCCCTACAGGTCTCAGGTAATTAGCAGGGAGTTTCTTACCAAACATGAGCTCCCAAGGAGAGAGGTGATTAACCTCTCTGGGGATTTGGTTGACCATGAAGCAACAGCTTCTCGTGAAAACATGTCAATAATTCTTTAGTAATTTGGAGGAAGAGAAGGTGGCTGGGGCCAACTCCACAATAGTTCAATTTGCTCTCTTGGCATGGTTGTTATGTTGAGAGTGCTAAGGTTCAGAAGTGACAAGTTTGATGCGTTTTGTCTTGGCAAATTCTTTAAGCGTGACATTGGTGAGTATGAGTAGATTTCCAAGGGATAGTACTTGAGACTCTTGAATTCAAATTCAAGTATGTTGATAATTTTCTCTGGGGTTTCATCCTTGGAGTGTAGGGGAAAGGCTGCAAAATAGCAAGAGTAGTTTTTGACCAGGGTCAACATATAGTGGTGGCCAGCCTTTGATTGAGGGGTAATTGGTCCAACTAGGTCCAGGTGGATTTGTTCAAGAGGCTGACTGGAGGGAGTAGAAACAGCTGTGAAGAGGGAGCTGGTTATTTTACTCCAAGCACATGTGTCACATTGAAAGCAGGTTATATCATCTCTTGGAAAAAGGTCCTTTAGGATGGGTTGGAGGGTGGAGATTGAAGCATGGCCATAAATTTAGTGGATTTCTGACAGAGATTGTGTTGTATCAGAAGGATCATCAGAGGACTGATTGATATGATTAACTACATTTTTCAAGCCTATTGTCCAAGGCTTCTTGGTTACAAATAGGTTGTTGCATATCAATCCATTGAGAGAAGTTGCCCCGTTTTTGGTTACTAAGAATCAATCTTGGTCTTAAGTTAAACAACATCCTTTCTTGGCCAGGAGAACGGGACTGATGAGGTTGACTAAAATCTTGGGTATAAAAACGCATTCTCCTAGTGTTATGACCAAATATTTCCATTTGAGTTTTACCATGCCTGTTCCATGGATTTTGAGGTTAGCTTTGAGCTTTCCCGTTTTGACTACTTCATGTTCCTCTTGCATTTTTATGTCCCAGAAGTATTTGAGATCATTTAAAACGTGTACGTTTGCACCAGAATCTAGAATAAAATCGGGAGTGTTGTCTGCGTTGATCCAGAGGGTCAGGATAGCATGGTAGTTGATAGTTGGTTGTTGTTTCTTATTCCTGTTTTTACATTCATTTTGTTGCTCAATCCACCAGCTAGGGTCTGTTTGAGGATGTAGGTGAAAGCACAAGGATTCTGAGTGTGGAGCATTGGGGTAATGATAAACTTCTCAACATTGAATCTTCACCTTCTTATTGTCTTTTGTTGTCTGTGTCCTTGTTGTTACTAGAGAGACTTTGGAAGTGGCTTTGGACACCTTCTGTTGAGCTTTACGTTCATTATTATATTTAACTAGATGATTGAAGACTAAATCTATTGCTATGAGCTTCTCCATGTGCATGATTTGTTGCTTGAGGTTCTTGAGGACAGGCAGGAATTTGAAGAGAACTAGATAGGCAAGAATGTCATTGGGAAGTTCTATACCCACATTGATCATTCTAGTGAGGGCTTTCTTGGTGTCTGTTACAAAGCTTTCTATGGCTTGTTTGCTGAAGGTGATGTGAAGAAAATGGTTGAAGATTTGAGAGCAGTTGGAGGTCTTGGATGAAGAAAAACACCAGGTTATCTTGGCCCAGATTTGCTTCAATGAATTAAAGTTTTTTGAAATGGCCACATTGGCATGCTTTGTGTTGTCCAACTTTGAAAGCAAGACCGCTCTGATTTCTTGGTCCTGTTTGACAGATAATTTTCCTGCGTTCCTTGTAATTGAATCTTTAATATCTTTAAGGTAAAAGAGAATCAGCAGCTTGTCTTGCCATATGGAGTAGTTTTTTTCCTTGAGTAGGGGAATGGCATCAACAGCGGCCTTCAAGGAAACTTGGTGAAAATATTCCGTTGCTCCTGTTGGTTCATTCATCTTGCAATTTTGGGGTTTTTGGCTTTGGCTTTTAACTGTGATAAGATTTCAAGTTTAGAGCAGAGGACTAAAACCAAAAGACTGAGGATCAAAGTTAGGAGCAATGTTGAGAATTGAGGAGATGAGAAGGAAGAGAAAAAGAAGGAACACCAACAACTAGCGGAACAGGAATGAACAGGCGAGGTTAGACAAACAGAGAAAGGTGAGGAGTTTCAGGACTGAGAGCGGGTAACAGAGGTGATCCAGTGTCAGGTTATGCCAGGAAATGATATGATAAAAGGGGATTTGTCTTACTTGGCAAAAATGGAGAGATGATTTAGAATCAAAGGATGGGCTTTGGCAGAGTTGACAGAGTTGGTGGAGTAATCAAAAGATGAGTTTTGAATGAGTAGATGTAGTTGTAATTTTAGAGAGTCATGGTTCAAGAATAAGAACAGAAAGAAAATAAGAAAGAAATAAGAAAGAAAAGAAGAAGAGAAAAGAATATCAGAAAGAAGGAGAAGATCCGCATCCCAAGAAGGGAAAAATTGAGTCGGAGCTTGTTCAGATTTAGAGTGTGCTTCAGTAGGAGCATCCTCAACCCTGCGGGGAGCTTGGGTGGAGCGGGATCTCAGCAGTCATTAATGGCACTTCAAACCAATTTGAAACCCTGGGGTTTTGAATTTAACACTGCGCTCACTGATATTCTTTATCTGGGTCAATACAACAGATGATTTGCTAATGGATGAGTGGATGGTGATGGGGTGATGGGCAAAGATGGCATGGGGGTACACCTTTGATAGGGAAGAGAGGCCCTCCTTAAATAGAAAAAATACTGCCTCAGGGGTGCTCAAGGATGCCCCTGAGGCTCACCCTGTTCTGGTGAAGAAAAGTGAGATACAGTTACATGAGGAATTTCTGCTGTTTGTAAAAATGTTGTACAGCTACATGAGGTATTTCTGCTGGCTGAAAAAATTTTTTACAGGGGTTTCATGCATGCACAGACTTGCATATATTTCTGTGAAGTGCTGAGGTGGGTTAGTATTGGTGGTTTGTTTGGTACCATATGATCTTGAATGCATATATTGATTTTGAGTGCTGGTTTTAGTTTGATTTGGTACTACATGGTCATGCCTGCTTGAATATATTGCTGGGTAGTTCTGTGGTGCCATGTACTGGTGGGTTGTTTTGTACTAAATGGTACTGGCTTTCTGCATATATTTCTGGGTATTTCTGTGCTGAACTTGTACTGGTAGGTTGTTTGGTACTACCTGTAGTATCTTGTTTATGGTGCTATGTATACAGGTTAGGTGATTAGTTTTATGTTTGGTTGATGTTTTGTGGTGAGATGTTACTGGTATTCATTCAGAAATTTCAAAGGAATATCCATTTGCACTTTCACTGGTTGTGATCCCTGGGTGGGATATGAGCTGGCCATAATTTATTTTGGCTGTATCTTTTAAACCATGAGATATAGAGGGATAGTTTGGCTGAGTGACTATACGTTATTTTTGGTGTAGAATACATTTTGAAGATCATTTTTAGGATGGGGATCATATTTATGATAGAAAATTCAGTCTGATGGCTACATGTAAGGTTTGAGCTACCACAGCGCAAACTCCAATTCCAACCAATCTCAAACTTGTTTCTTCCACCAGGGCCAAATTGGGGTCTCTGGCTGGCAAGTGGGTTCATGTAACCATCCAGTCACATTTCCTGGCCCATTTATTCCCTTCAGAGGGAACTTCTATTCACCAATGAATATTCTTGAGTTCACCTCATTTCAAATCAAAAAGAAAATATGATTCACATTGTATTCACCGTGTTGGAAAATGAATTTAACATTTAATTCCCCAATGAAAAAACCTGAACTCACTTGGATGTTCATTTTGATGCAACTGGCACTCACTTGAAATTCCCCATCAAATAAAAATTGGCAATAAAATATTGTGTATTTTGATATCCCAGCTCAAATTTTTGTGATCAATGTTTTATTCAATGACCATTTGCATTCTGATTAATTTCAGCATTTATAAAAAAAATGATATTTTCCAGTTCATTTCAAATTTATTTTTTTTGGAATTACCAAGTCTGTATCAAAATTTTAACCATGGTTTTTCCAGCCTTTCAACTGGGTCTGAAATCTGGTTCCATTGCTAAAAAATATGTTATCCTTCATGACACTTTTGTTGATGGAAACTGGCAGTTGGTCTCCAAATTTTCATTTGGGTTTGTGGGTAACATGCCAATTTTCATTCTGCTCAGAAAATTTGATCAGAAAGTGTGGGAATAATTGAAAATCTAAAATGGTAAAATGAATGGGGTATCATTTTTTCATATTGTATGTTATCTGTAATGATGGGGAAAAGGCTAATGCAGTCAGTGGGATTCCCACCCACATTGACGCATTGCATGTGGCTTGCTCTAACCATGGAGGCACAACTGCTTGGAGCAAGGTGTGCATCACAACACTATGGAATTGAATTTAAAAGCTAAAAAATTTAAATGAATCTTTAGAGGATGTACCACTGTCTTGATAAGTCCGCCTGAGACATGGACTTATTGAGGATTTATCCCATAAAGCCACCATTGTCTGCTCAATAGGGCTTGACATACATTCTTCCCAATTGTTTTGATTTTTTTTCTCCTCTTTTTGAACTCAAAATGATCTCATTACTGTTTTTTTGCCATGTTTGGGGCAGTACCAACTGTTATTGAGCAGGGATTCATGGAAACAACAACCGTGGTTCCAGCTCCCTAACAGCTGGATAAATGTTTTGTGGGCCTGATTTATTGCAAAAAGTAAGCAAAATAAAGTTTTGACAGTTATCCAACCTTGCATGCCTCAAAAACCTGTCAAATTTGTCAAGAAAGTGGTGGATACTCTTAGGCATTGAAAAGAACATGCCAAAAATTTTGTGATGTACAACTTGCACTAAGCAGTCTAGCCCAACAGTTATAGAAACCCACATGCAATGGGCTAATGTTGGCTCAACTCCCAGAAACTTTTTTATTCTTTCCCCAAATTCATTATAAAAAATGTAGTGCAGGTTTTCCTGCAAGTTTTTTCACAATATAAATCACATGGATTGGCTTTTAAGTAATAAGTGATATGTAGAACAAGCATGATGCACAAATTTTTGAATTTTGCACATTGATGTTTATGAGTGCCCTTGGATTTGTACTGATTGTTTCATACTGGTATGACTTGGCAAAAATTTACAAAGAAAAGCCAAAATTAATAGGTTAAACTACTTGGGAATCAGGGGAAATAGGCACCAATGCACTCCTTTTCATTTCCATTGGGAAAAATCAGCATTGGGACTTGAAAAATGTTTATTTGACTATTTGGTATTAATTGATGACAAATCATGCATTTCAGATTGCCTCCAATCATCAAGGATGGCATTGCTTCATACTTGATCTTCAATCAAAGAAATTTAGCTTTCAGGATTTCCAAAAATATAAATAGGTTCATCCTTGGTTGTTTGGCATCCTCTGTATCCTCCTCTCTTCAATTTCAAACCATTTAAAATGAAATTTTTACTATTGGAGATCTATTCTCATCTCATGTCCAAAATTCCAGTTGATTGTGAGTTTCTTTGTGGTATTCAAAATCACTTTTGTAAAACTTATGCGCTTTGAATGATTCAAAGTTAACTCAAGCTTTGGAAAGTTAATCTGTGTGTCAATTGCAGCACATGGGGTCAAGATCTAAAAGATTAATGCTTTATTGAAGTTATAGATAAACTAGTTAAAAATAAATATACAGAGTCTTTGCCAATGAGTTCATTGAAAAAGAGTATTGATAAAGCCAATAGGCCAAGTGGGCAGTTCAAATTTTCACAGGTTGAAAATGGAATGAATAAATCACAGAAAAATTTTGAAAATTTTGTTGGTACAGGTTCTTTCCCAATTTCAGCCTCACAGGAAAAAAAAGTCAACTGTTTTTCTGTCTTCAAAAAAGAGCCTACCCAAGGCAGGAAATGTTTATCCAACAATTTGTATGTTCTCCTATTTATGTGATAGATTTTTGTGGGCTTATGTAATAATGCAATCTTTATCTAGTCCACACTCCAAGGTCCCCAGTGGCTCCATCTGGAAGTCAAGGTAGGTATTCATAAATGTTTGCCAAAATCCTACCTTGTAAATTTATCACATTCCACTTTTTAGGACAAGTGACTACTTCTGAACAGGAAAGGAAAAATGCACAAAGACAAGCTGAAGCAGCAGCAAGGAGATAAAAATCAATATTCAAACGCAGAAAAAACAAAGAGGTTATTGGCAAGTCTGTCTCCTCAAAAAATCAAATGGAATTGCATGATGCGGATGAAAAAAAGTTGGCAGCCTCAGGAGTGACCTCTGTGGGCATTGCATTGGAACAAAATTTGGATATGGAATATGAACGTTGGTGTATCTAAATGTGATTGAATCAAAAAAAAATTACTGATAATTGTTTAAATTTCCTTTGAAAAGAGAGACTAGCAAACCTGATTGAATCAAGGAGAAAGACTAGCAATACTTGTGAGTGAAGCAGGACATTTTTCTTAGAATCCTTCACATTTACAAATTTTTTTTTATAGTGGCTTCATCTGAATTTTCCACATCTGAGGCATTGAAAAAAACCATACCAACAATAATTTCAACAGGTATGTGGAAATTATTTGTGACTTCTAACCTTTTGATTTATTAAAATTTTCAAATTAGTCATGGAAGAAAACCCACCACAATGTTCCAAAACACTATCAGGGGCCAAAAAGAAAAAACATGACACACTTGAAGCTGCTGGTTCAATTGGCAAATCAAGCTTGGGGAGCAAATCTGTGGATGTCCTCATGACACAGATTCTAGGTGGGAATATTGATTACCTAGGTGTATTTGATCTCAAACATTGAGTTGAAATTATAAAACTGAAAATTTTATTGCACAGCTCAAAACAAATGCTTTCCATCCGGTTGTGACACAGATTGTAAGTTATTTCAGAAATGCAACACACTTAAGAAATTTAATCACAAATTCTTTTAAACCTTAAATATAGGGTCAGGCCCTGGGAGTCAAATTTCTGGGGAAAAAAAGGATAAGTCTGATCAGAGATCAACCAGCTCAATTGTGGAGAGATCATTAAGGCCCCCGGTTGCTGAATTGCATGATAGCAGCCCTAGCGAATCCATTTCCAGCAATGTGCCTGATATGCTAATCCCAACAGGTTTGGGACATGTCCCTGGTGTTTGGGAGAGTTCTGGTTTGGGTTGGAGAGATTCATCCAGGGGAAGTGAGTCGGAAGAATCAATCCTGCTGCATCTGTCCCAACCAGTGCAGGAAAATTGGGATTTTTGGTGTGGCAGATTGAATTCCCAGGGTGATTAAACTGGTATTTTCAAAATTATGTGTATGGTCACAATGGCTTATTTATGACCAATTTAGAACGCTCCAGTTATTTACAACAATCACACAATATCTGGGATAATCATAAATCTGACAGTGGAAAAGGATTTGAGACAAGTACCCTGATACTTTTTGATGGAGAAGGTTGGGAAAAAATTGATGACAACACGGAAAATGTTGAAAGTATGTGATGAATTGATATGATTCCTGACAACAGTAATAGTGATTTACTTTCAAATCCATACCTAAGTGATAAGCCCAAAATCAGAAAAAATGAGAAACAGTTCAAATGTGCATGATGGTGCTTTTCAATCACAGGAAGATTCAAGGGATATGGCTGGAGAACTGGGAGATATGGAAGGTTTTTAGAGTGGGGATCAATGTGAATTGGATGGTATGAATTCTAGCTTTGCATTAATAATGTTGCCAGAAAGCCCGGTGGTGATAAAAATTTCATTTTAGGATGTGAGAAACAGAATAGCCAGAGAAATTACGCACTGGGAAAAAAAGCCCAGCAACCAGAGAATTGGAAGATGGAAGGTAAATTACCTGTTTAGTCAATGAATTACTGGCTGCTGACAAAATCATCTAAAGCTGCTTCTGGGGAGATATTGAAGAGAATTTCTATGAGCATTCAAGATCTTGCTAGAGAAAATTCAAATGGGACTTTGGAAAGAAGGTAAAAGTTTGATTCGAAATCTAGAAAGAGGACAACAACCTAATTGGTAGCATGTTTCATTTTTTTAGGGGGAAGCAGCGATCAGCCTTCAAGGAGTAAGAAAAATAATGTTGGCCACCATTGGAGGATCTCAGCACCTCCTAGAATAAATCCTCCTGTACAATCAGGACCTCAATTGAGATCCAAGAGACTTGCAGAAGATGCATTTCCAACTCAACATAGGAATTTTTTCTCCAAGGGAAATGATGGTAAATATCCATAAAATGAGGTTCTTCAAAGAATCAAAAATTAAAATCTTTGGGATATTTTGAATTAGAGGATTTCCTCAGGATTCCCAAGAAAGGCCCTTTTGAATATCTGGAAGAGAGTGGAGAAGGTATTTTTTCCCCTGCAATTTCATATGGCATAATCTAGACTACAATGAATCTAATCCATAGCATGTGTTTTAGAAGAAGAATTATCATCTCTTATTGCAAGGATGGAAAAAGGAAAGCAAAGGGAAATTAGCCCAGGTGAGGATTTTCAATTTTCAAACATTTTTTCAAAAGCTAAGCATTAGGATCAAACACAGATATATCTGTGGAAGTTGCGCAATTGAACTCCATATTCAGTGTGGGTGCATTAGAACAGGGTTCAAGCCAGAGGAGAGTAATACGGGCTCCAGGTCCCAGAGGTAAGAAAATAATCACAAGAAGAAATATTATCCAATGATTTAATTGATTGTGAATTGGTAAATAGATGTGGCCTCACTTGAGGAAAACATTTCTAGGGCTCAAGAAGCTGCAGTCCATATAGAAATCCCAGGAAGCATTCAATCACCAATTCCAGGAAGAACACACCAAGAAGTGCCATTTACTACCAGTGCAAGTGAAAAATGCCCCACAGTTACTCCTCAGCGTATATTCAACAGAAGAGCCCCTGAATGGAGAACCAAACCTTTCCTCACCCCATGTCCTTCTGGAGCTGTGATTTTTCAAGATCCTCCTCATGAAAATGAGACCAATAATTCAAACTTTGCAACACAAGCACCAGGAGAAGCAATGCCTTCTGAACCAAATCCATGTGAGCTATTGGTTTCAAAAAAAACTTGAGCATTATTTCACTTGCTAATTATTATTTTGGCTTGTAGCACAATCAATGAAAAACATTCAAATTCAAGATGAACATTTATCTGATGATCGGGGAAAGTTTTTTTGTAGTGTATGCCTGGTTGTTGGAAAAAAAAATTGACTGTTATGTCACAAATTTTAGTGGAACCAGTAGAAGTTGAGGATTATGCTGCAGACTCTAGAGCAGGTCAACATTGAGGAATTTGCAGGAAAGAAGCCCAATAAGCCAAACTTCAAACTCAAAAAGAGAGGATGAAGGAACTTAGAGGAGAGCTTCCAGATGGAAGTGAAATCATGAAGAAAATTGTCCATCAACATGCCAGGCTCCTCATGGATGTCAAAGGAACTGACCTAAAAAACCTCCCTGCACCATCACTACAAGATGAGAGGGACCTTGCAGTTCAATGTTCAAAGAGTCTCAGTTTCATTTAGCCTACACAAACAGCCCCTGCAACAATCAATAGAAACACAAAAGCATAAAAAGTTGGGTCCAAACCCAAATCCGGGAGCTTGGGCTAAAAATTTTCACATTTGATTGGCAAAGATCATGGAAGCATCCATTCAACCAGCTCATGGACCTGCTGTTTTTCAGGACACTTGACATGGCCCTGCATTTGGGGGAATATAATAGGTACCTGTGGTCCCCCAAACATGCTACTCTTGCAGTTGTTTCAGTTATCCTTGAAAGGTTTTTTTCACACCTGCAGTCTCAATGGAAGGTGGTGCGAAGATCTGGTGAACAGGCTTTGGAGCATCAGAAAGCCAAGGCACATGCCCTCAAGACAAGGAAAAGAGTGAGTGAAATTTTCTGATAGCATCCTGAATTGATGAAGGGTCACTGAATTTATTCAAAATAAATCATAGCTTGCTGAAAGAAGGCAGAAGTGGTGTGATGAAAATGGTTATTTTGAGCTGGCAGCCCAGTTCAATGACCCTATCATATGCTCTGACACCAAGGAAGTTTTAGTTGGCCAAGTGACACAGCATCACCAAACAAAACTTGAATGGAGGTCAGATTCCTTTTCCAACCTGGTCAAAGTTATAGACCATCAAATACAAGTGGGTGCAAGAATAGGAAAAAGCAGAAAACAAACACACTTCATTATCAGAGAAGATGGAACTAAATATGAAGAGAATTGACGTATACCAGAGAATAAAGCACTCCAAGTGTACAACCCTTCTTGGTTGGCCACATTGACAGCTGCAACAAGGGAGAGCCTTAAAATCACAAAAACCAAGATCATGACAGAGGATGGTCAACCCTCAACTTCCACAAGGTCTTAGTCTATAATAAATATCCCCCTCAATATAAATTTGTATTTTTACCAATGATTTCAGTTCAAGAAAGCTTGTAATAACTCCCTCCAATCAGTTGTGGTTAAAATGGTTGACCTGATATATCAGAAAGCATCATGAGATACATGCAAGTATTGAGAAATTAATGATCAAAAAACTTACTGTGCCAGCTGCTCCTTACGCCTTTGCACCTATGTAATTCATGTGTTTCAAAAATTAGTCAATAAATCAAGTTTAAAACTTGTGTTGAAAGGAAAAAGCTTGCCATTTGAATTTTGGTCTCTATTGTGTCTGGGTTAATGAGATGCAATACTTGAACATTTTTGTTTTGACCAATTCTCTGCAAATGTTCAACAGCTTGGTCCTCAACAGTTGGGTTCCAATGGTCCTCCTGGTGGCAACATTGATGCTGATTGAGACTCTTATTCCAATTTTCCAAAATGCTTGTGGGAAGCATACATACCATTAGAATACACACAGAAGCAAATGTAATATTTAGCCCCACTCCAGATGCTTGGATTGAAGCAAGGAGGATTGAGATTTTAATTTTTGTTTCAAATTGGAACAAGCAGTTTCTTGCCCATTAGCATCCACTTGTCCATCCAGCTGTAGAAATGGAATTCCTCTGTCTTCAAATACAACAGCAAGACTAGGACCATTGGAATTTAGTGCTTTTCATGAAGGATGGAATACTTAATCACAACTCACATGAAAAGCATACGTGTCCAAATAGAAAAAATGACCAATTTGAGTTTTTTTTGCATATAATCAGACATTGGTGAGACCATTTGGAGAATTGCAGATATCTTGGAGCTCAAGAGACATAGCTTTGGATTGATTTCATGTATGATGAGTTCCTTTGTCACTTTTTGTGATTTCTGTGAGTCAAATTTGGTGATTTTCCCTGAAGAATTGAGGCCAACAGAAGGATTGTGAAGCAGGGGATGATCACATCACGTAGGCCTTGGATCATGTGGAGGAAGTTTGACCGTGTTCTTTGGCCAGTATGAGGGAGTTGTTTCCCAAAAAATGTCAAAAAAATTTGATAATTCTTGTTGTAATATTCCTTGACAGGGGCAAACAGGGGTGTCAGGATTGTCTTGTGAGTTATTGGCAGCAAAAAAGGCAGTTCCCTTGATTTGGTCCTTTGAAGCAAACAATGTCGCAGAATCAACTGAATTGGCTTGACATTGGAGTTTTGAAGATGTGGAAGCAGCATTTGTGGCTAGTCATTCAAAGAATTCTGATGATTTATACGCAGAAATGTGAGCAATGATAGTAAATCATGAATACTTTTCTGTAAGGGAGTTCCAGTTAGACAGAAACGTTTTGAAGCCTTGAGGCAATATAATGCAATCTGTGTTTTGTATTCATTGGTCCTGATTTCACTTCAAAATTACCAGGATCAATATTATGTTTCATGGATGAACTGAATATTAGTTAAACTGCTTACTGTGCTTCATCAAGTATGAGCCTGTGCCAAGTGTAAGAAAAAAGCCTTGATTTTGTGGACATTGGAATTTCTTGGTGAAGCAAAAATTCTCTTGTGATGATGGAGTATGTTTTCAGGAATAAATTGGAGCTTGTGACTGCATGCAATGCTATATTGTTCCAAGAGGGCCCATAATACACAACATATTTGATTGTTTTTGGCCAGGTATGCTTGATGATTTCTTTCTCCAAATTATAGAGCACCATTGAAGGACATATGAGCAATGTTGAATGAAGGAAGTTTCCAGGATCTCCTTGCAGTTGCAAAGAAGAGGTCTGACCAAGGGTTGTGGCAATGAGGGAGATGGCTTGGAGTGATTTTCAAAGTCCCATGTCATCCGCAAGGATAGAGCCAAGTGAAGTATCTGGAATTGAGAGTGGATCAGAAACCAATATTGTTTTCCCACTGAAAATATGCTCCAACAAAAAAGATCCATTAGAGGGCATTGTATTACACAGTGATTCTGAGGATTTGGAATTGGAATTTTCTCAATCAAGGAGGAAGGCAAGTCCCTGTTCCTGATGTGGCAGAAGCTTTGTCCAAATAATAGCCTGTGGGGGAGTTTGGGGTGGAAGGTCACAACCACTGGGAATCAAGAGAAGCTTTTATTCAAGATGTAGATTAAATCTCAAACTGGTAGGATTTGCAAGGGGAAAGGTTGAAAGCTGCCAGCCAGAATGTTGTTCAGGCTTGTAGTTGCAAGGCCGTGTTGGAATGATCCCAGAATCAAGCATATAATCAAGCAGCTTCTTTGCTTTTTCCATGGCAAAGAATATCCACAGAGCCATGTTAAATGGAATTAAATTGGATAATATGACATTGATTACTAGCTCCACACAAATGGAATGGTTCATGGAGTGCTCTGATTTCCAACCACCAGCTGGTCCAGGAGGGGTTGTTGAAAGAAGTTGTGAAAAGGGAGCCTTTAAAACATGTGTAGGTAGTTGTCCCACCAGAGTATTTCCATTAGCAAGGAATATATCTACTAGATGATCTGACTTCTTCAGATAGCCCCAGAACAATGTTAATTTCTGGGGCAATTTACTGAGAAAAGCAGGATTGAGTGCTATTGGGGAGCAAGAGATAATTCCAAGGCAAACCGGAGAGGGAGGCATTCTTGCTATGGCTGAAAAATGTTGTGTGAAGGAATGCAGAGAAACAAGAGTGGGCTGGGGTTTATATATTGTGGCAGAAGCCTTTTATGGGTGGATCATGTGATATTTTTTGACTGCCTTTAAAAAATACATTGGGGCACAATCCTTGGGGGCATTGGAGACAATTATCATGGTTATTCATCAGGCGGAATGATGTTGATGTATGTTTGTCATCACAACTTGTTTTGGATAATCAAAAATGATACTTGAATTAGCTGCATGTTTGGATCCATTCAGTGGTAGGGCATTCATCATCATACTATCATAGATGTCCAACTCACATGAACCTTTTCCAGGTTCCTATTGGAAATGCATACATGAAGAGGTAAATGCTATGCATCCCCACAGGTACACTTGCACAAAATTCTTTCTGTTCAGAGCCATAAATCTAAACACCTGGATTCTTTTGCAAAGCCCCCACTGGGGGTGGTGCCTCTTATCTTGCCATGTCAATCCCATTGGAACGCTGAGATTCTGGTGCCATAGCATTTGTCCTGTTCCAAAAATTTCCACCACTTTATGCGTGCCCAGAAGCATAAAGTGGTGGAAATGAGGCTGTTACAAATCCTAGTGAGCTTCCATGGCTCAAAGCCTGGCACTGCAGCAAAGGAAGTGTTTGCACCAGAATCCTAGTGTTTGGATGTATGCATGCAAACACTAGCATTTTGGTGGAAGTGCCCATTGTAGGATGAGTGGCACTGCTGCATCTCAGAATCAGGAGTTTTGTGCAAGTGTCCCTGGTAGGGTGAGGGGCACTGCTGCATTCAAGGTGGTTGCATCAGAATCTTAGTGTTCAGATGTATGCATCAAAACACTAGTATTTTTGTGCAAGTTTCCATGTTAGGTTGAAGGGCACTGCCATTCTAGGTGGTTGCACCAGAATCTTAGTGTTTGGATTTATCCATCAAAACACAAGGACTTTTGTGCAAGTGTCCATATTAGGTTGAGGGGAACTGCCACATTCAAGGGGGTTGAACCAGAATCTTTGTCAGCCTCCTGGAATCCAAGACCCTTTCTATCCTTTAGCTATCAGAGGTGATAGAATAAATAATGAATATATTATTTAATAGATGCAGCAAAAATCCGTAAAATATTTGGATAAAGCTTATTGCAAGGTTAATTGGTTTGGTTGTGGTTTATTTTTATAAATAAATATAGATAAATTGATTATTAAATATTTTTATAGAGGGGCCAAAATTATACTGGGGATCTTTAACGCCTCTCTTCAGGGATTTCAGTATTAAAACACATAGTCCTGGTTATTTTGGGACCTTTAGTTTAAAGGATATTTTGCCCAAAGATAGAATGTATATAAAATACATGGTGGAGTGGCAGGGCTTTCTAAGGAAGCTTCCACGACAGAGAAAGGATAATAAAACTCACTGGTATATGATTATATCCTTTAAGTATCTGCTTGAGACGTGAACTGATGGGTTAAACCTGTATACTGGGGTTATAAGGTTGTTCAGCAGTTTAAATTGATAAAAAGAGGTTGAGGACGGATATTATTAATCAGACTAAGCCATAAATCACTTAATTATCTCTTATGAGTATTTGATTACCTTGACACAGTGTCTGTATGTAAATATAACTGGGTCTCTGGGTATCAATATCCTCAAAAGAGCTCTTTATTTATAGCTTTTGGAGTCCCAATGTTGTCCTTCTGAGGGGTACAGGGGCTCAAAGGGATGGACACTGAGGCTAGCAGGGTAACCAATGGTAGCCTTTCACGTGTTCTTGGTGCTGTAGCACGGGTAGCATCTAATTCCACAGGGTATGGGAATTATTCTAATTTATAATTGTTATTTGGACGTGTGAGTAACACTAATCTGTCCTTTTCTTCATTATTCAATTAATTATCCTTAGTAAATTTTCCCAGTAAGTTAATAACTATTTTAATAGACATTCATAAGAATATTCTGATGTCAGGTGAGTTCTCATTATGTATTAAATAATTGGAGTAAAGTCATGATATTGATTTTACTCCTTATATTTGAATTTCAGTTAATTTACTAAAATAATTACTTAAAAAAATAATTCATGGGTATTCATGTAATATTTTTACATCATTAGTTTTCGTAGTATGTCACAAAAATATTGATGTCTAGAATTTCTCATAATAGTATATTTAAGTATTTTAATATATTTTTAGAAGTTGTCATGGTCTTATTTTCTACATTTTTGGTACTTTGAATTATATTTAATAAAAAATACATATAAAGGTTGTTTAATTATTTTTATACAATTTTATGTACTTTTAGAATATCTAATATCCACAGGAACATTTATTAAATATGTAGAATGTTCCTGTGTGGGTTGTAGCATGTTTATGCGGTACCTAAGTTTCTCCGGCCGCCTGTCACTTTGTCAACCTGTAGTCCCGCGGATACATTCTTATCAGAGGCCCGGGGCTGCATACACAACTTTGAAGGAGTGACAGAGCTGTATCTCAGCCGCGCGCGGTGCATTAGCTGCGGCGGCTGCGTGCGGGAATTGTGACAGAACACATTTCCGTCCGTAACTCCTAAAATATACACAACACCTCAATTCTGACTGAATTTTAGGTGTAAAACCTATATGTGACAATACGTGTGAAATATTTAATTGGCCAAAAAGTTCAATAGTGGTGCCATGGTATTTTGGTCTTTCTTTCCTTAGTTATTTCAAAATATAAGGAGTTGGATTTCAAGGGTTGGGTCAGTGAGTGACCCTACCTAATTTTGGGTTGAGAATACATTTTTGAAATAATATTTATGGTTTTCATACTCCTTCTTAGGTTAATCTTATTATTATTATTATGTGGTTTCTGTTACTTTTTCAGCTTTCTCTGAAATAGTAGCAAGCTGACAATCTTAGTGTTTGGATGTATGCATCCAAAAACCAGGACTTTTGTGCAAGTGTCCATGGTAGAGTGGGGGTAGTGCTGCATTCAAAGTCATTGCACCAGAATCTTAGTGTTTGGATGTATGCATCCAAACACCAGGACTTTTGTGCAAGTGTCCATGGTAGAGTGGGGGTACTGCTGCTTTCAAAATCATTGCAGAAGAATCTTAGTGTTTGGATTTATGCATCCAAACACTAGGATTCTGGTGCAAGTGTCCATGTTAGGTTGAGGGGCACTGCCACATTCAAGGTGGTGGCACCAGAATCTTAGTGTTTGGATGTATGCATCCAAAAACTTGGATTTTTGTGCAAGTGTCCATCTTAGGATGAGAAGAACTGCTGCATTCAAGGTTCTGAGCTCCTCCTCTTGGAAAGGAGAGGAAAATTGGACCACAAACACCTGAGACAGAGCACCAGCCGTCCCAGAACTACACCATACTAAACCGTCTTCCTACCCACTTGTGAATGGGTAATCTCTTGATTCCTAAAACTCCTGTTCTCTGCAATGATGGGTGGTGTCCTGATGACACTATAAATAGATGTGATGAAAGGCCTCTTGTAATTGCTATTAATTTTTCACCTTCTCAGCCCTTTTTGTCATATACACACAAAAGCTGAGTCTCCACATCTTGAATCTAAGTATTGAGTGGAACCACAAAAATCAAAAACACACAAAAAATCTCAATGAAATCTCCAATTTGAGAGCACTGAGATAAGAAGCCCCTCAGGCTTGACCCCTAACGCGCTCCATAACATAACAGTTGATTGTTGTAAATCTCCAATTTGTGAGCACTGGGATAAGTTTGAAGTTTTGAGGCAAAAACTAAGAGCAACATTGAGTCAGACTAAGATGAACAAATGGATAAGAGTAAAAGTTTGTTGAGTTTCAAAGCTTGTACCTAAGAGCAAGGGAAATGGGGGAGCTTTGAAAGAAGATTTAAAGAGAACATAAATAGAACAAAAAAAAGGAAAAGAAAAGGAACAAGAGAAAAAATGAGAAGAAAACAAATGGTTTGGGACTGAAGGATGGGCCCAAAGGCTGCAGCCCAACACGCAGAATTGTCCTTGGCTTGCATAGTGAGGACTGGTTGCGTGAATCTTGTGGAAATATTGCATGTCCCGGAGTCTAGTGTTTTGAGTAAAAGATAAAGGTAAGGATGCATTTGAGAAATCAGTTTGATGCAGTTTTTACTTTTGTTTCTGAGATGAAGATGAGATGATCAGAATGAGCTTTGGGATTACCTCAGCTACTTAAGTAGCACAGGGTCCAAGGCACTTGATTAATTTTCAGCAGGCAAGAAGCACTGGTATTTGGTAGTATGGTGAGATGTGATCAGATTAGGCCTGTAGGGTTGAGCATGCAAGGAGAGTATAAAAGTGTTCAGCGGCATTCAGCATTGAACAGTTTACCCCTTGCCGTGGGTTTTCAGGGTCTGTTGAGCTGCTAGTGTGAGGTTCTTACCCAGGGTTGGATCTCTTCCAATTCTACTGGTTTTAGTTCCTGTCATGGCGTTGCCTCTTATTCCCAGCCCTGTTCGTGAGGGTCTTAGGTTCAGAGGCATCACAGCAAACAAAATTCTGACAATAAGAAGCCCCTCAGGCTTGAACGCTAACCGGATCCATACAATAACAGTTGATTGTTGTAAATCTCCAATTCAAGAGCACTGAGATAAGAAGCCCCTCAGCTTTGAACCCTAACCAGCTCCATAACATAACAGTTGATTGTAGTCTTCCTCTTACGGATTGTGATCCATCTCCTTCTCTCTGGGGCTCAAAGCTTGATCAATTCATTAAAGCCATCATTCCTCTAGACAGTAGTCCTTGGTCTTATTGAGCTTCCATGGAGCTATACAATCATGCCAACAAGACCTTCTTCTCTACCGCCAGGTAATCCTCCCAATTGGAAATTTTTCATGTATTCACTTACAGTCAGAGTGTGACCAAAACCAATTGAACCCTTTAAACATTAGGATCACCCTCAGATATCTCACTCAGAAGACTAGTCAAGAGCCGGCTAGCTTCAGGCAGATTTTGGAAGGCTTTTGTGTGTGAACACTCCCTCTTGGCATGTTACAGGCCAAAGATCACCAATTATTTGATCCCCCGCTCATACCAGCTCAATTGCTTGCCATCTTGCAAACCAACTTTGGTTTACTGAGCAAGCTCATCCTAAGAAATCCCACCACCTGGTGGCCTGCCTGAGCTTGTGTTGGTTTATCCTTTTACCAGCTGAAGCTGATGAGAGTGAGACAGACTCTGAGAGTGATAGCAGTCCATCTGGTGAGGATAGTTCAATTTTTTCACTCAATTCATCTGATTTGACAGGCGGTTTCCCTTCTCCAGCTTTCAGTGGGACAAGTTTTGCTGGTGGCAGTGGACTGGACAACTTGATGAAGCTTTCCTCTGTCAACAGCAAATCCAGGGAGTGGCAAGAGAAAATTCTCTGGTGACAGTGGACAGCTTCATCAAGCTGTCCTGTCTGCTGTCACCAGAAAATCCACTCATTGGGGTGGTGCGAGAGCAAATTGTTTCACTATTTTCTGGTGACAGCGGACAGGAAAACTCAATGAATATTTCCGCTGTCACCAGTGAATCCAGTCATTGCGGCGGCGTGAGAGCAAATCTGTTTGCTATCACTAGTGACAGGGGACAGCTTCACCAAGCCGTCCTGTCTGCCATCATCAGAAAATCAAATTGGGTGCTGCTACAGCGTCTGAGCTGTACCCCTTTGTTCTGCTGACTGCACACCTGCCACTGTATCCTTAAACACCAAAGCGGTCACAGCTTTGTGGCCAGATTTCAGCATTTCCCCTTGACTCATGCTGAAAGCAGGCTCACAGGGGCCAGAAAATGATGGATGTTCCCACAGGCTGGTGTCCCCCATTGCCGTTAATATAAAAGCCTGCATCTATTTCCTTTTCCTCTTAGCAACATTCTCCCCCCCAACCATTTAAAATTGAAAATGAACAGTCCATCCGCTACTCTTTTGACAAAAGTGAATAACCCAGTCCTTCACTTACTCCTTGTTTCCCTAGAAGGTGCTTTGGTTTTTCAACCAAAGCATGCTGGAGATTGAATGCCTTGCGTGAATGCTTCCATTAAGTAAACCATGCAAAGTGCTTTCTAATCAATGATGGTATTCAATTGATTGGGCTGTGGCCGTGCCATGCCTGAAACATTGAACCTTTCCTTTATTTGCCCCTTGGTTTTCCTAATATCACCCATCTCATTCCAATAAAATGCTTCCAACAGGCACTTGAAAAACACTTATTGACATTCCTTTCTTGATTGGAAGAAAAAAGAATGTCCTTTCCCAGTAGCAGCCCTTGAACGCCATGCCCTGAGACGTCAAGAAAAGGGTGACATGCAGAGGATTATGACAGAAAGTCAAGCTCAGCATCACATCCATGTCCACTCCATGAGTGTGCATCCACCACAGAGAAACTCTAAAAAACATTTCATGGCCACACAAGTCCCTGAGAATAGATACAATCATGGGAACCAACAAAAATTGTATAATAAACAGGCCTCAATTGAAATGCTACAGCATTTACCGGGATTGTTATTTAATTGCAAACAACCCAACAACCTGTGGTCCATTCAATGTCCAGATGTGCATTCCATCCACCATACACAGGAGGTACTCCAATGTTACAGGTATCTCAGGCCACCAGGGCCTGCTGTTGTGCATTTGAATGGAAAAAAGGAAATTGGCCAAGCAGTGAAATTTACTCAATGGAGGGATATGAGTCCAGTGGAATATGCTGACCTCTGCTTTGTCACCACCACTCTTGTCCAGTTGGGATCTTTCTATGGAAACCAGCAAAATGGCTCCTTCTTGTCAGAGATCATGAAAGCGTATGGTTGGAGTCCAGGTAATGGCTATCATGGAGAAAACGCTGGTAAATTTCAAATCATTGTAATTGGCTATATAATATTGGCTGACAAACAATTGTCCCAGGCCAGTATGTGCCATTGCATGCCTCAGTAAACACACCCCAGAAACATGTGCATTGGATTAACCTTGTGAACTGTCTACCAAGGATTGAAAAAATATTGGGGAATTGGTTCAAAGCCATGGCGCCAGGTTTCCACAGGCAATCCATTGATCAAATGCATCAATTTTCAATACCAGGATTTGCATCTAGAGAATATGAGTCTGCCGGCAAATATGTTTTTGCTGGCAATTTAACTGCCACTTGGAATGCATTTAATAATTAAGCCCATGTTGATAATGAAATCAGTGGTATGGCTTATGGTGGCTTCTGTGGTATTTTTTAGGAGACAGGGGAACCTGCCCATAGACACCAGGGCTTTTATTTTCAATATGGACAATTTTTATTGCCTGAGATTAAGAATTATATTGAATTTCAATGTAATGATGGTTATAATGATGTAATCTGGGAATCAAATTATCTGTTCCATCAGACAGTCAAATCACTGAGACCCCCTGGCAGTCCTTTCACACGCTTAGGAATCTCATTCCAAATTAAAAAAAACCTGGCTGAGGTTTGCAAGAAGGCACAAGTAAAAGGTTCAGGATATTTTTCTGGACATAGTGCAAGGGAGGAAATTGTTATCAATTGGCTTGCTTCTTCATCCAGATGTTAGTTTTTCCATCTATATTGATTTCCACACCTTGTTTCTATTAAAAAATTCTCCAAAAATATAAATTTTTTGCTGAAACCATGAAAATCTTACAATTGATCAGTCAAAATGCATTGCATGCTCAGATGTGACTTTTGTGAATCATAAACATGCATATTCTACATTCTTGCCTGTAAATCTGCTTGCCCACAAACTACAGTTTTTTTATTCACTTGGTTCCCATGGTTGCCTTAAATACCAGGATCCTGTGGATCTCCCATCCCTTCCTCAGCAAAATTTCCTCCCTTTCCTATGTGCTGTATATTTATTATATAAGGCGCTTGTGAGTGGGGCAATTTCCTTTGCCCCCAACAATGGAAATCCCTCTCCTCACCTTTGTGATCTATTTGAGCCTGAAACTAATGATCTCCTAGCTAGTGACCTTTCCTAGCCAGGTTTCTCAACCTAGATTCAAGAAATTAACCCTGCTCATGCAATATGGACTGACCTTTTTTCTGATAATTTGTCATTCATAGACTCATTAACATTTGAATCAGTTGACCTCTTCAATGCCCCAAACACCACTCCTTTGAATAAATCATCAAATCCCTTCTTCCCACCTACCATGCCACTTTTGTCAAATGAAACATCCCAACCACCATCATTAACAGCCCAAAAAAATCAAACCTCTACCAACCTTCCTGCATGCCACTGGCCACAACCAGAAGCACAAGAAAGATTCAATCTTGAACATTTTTAAGCCTCCCCACCTCCACCAATGACAGGGACCTTCCTAGATGAGTCGGAGATCTCTGTAGTTCCCCAGGAAGAGTTTATTGAAAATATCCAACAAATGCAACACCACTTTGAAAAATCCCACAATGAGAAGACCTTGCCCAAGTCAGTTTGTGAGCATGCACAAAAGGCTATGGATGCCATAGATTAATCCAATAGAGGTCAGCACATTTATTGAAATCCATTTCTCTCAAATAATCCAATGATAACCAATAATTTTTGATTTTAAAAGTTGTTTCAAGTGGTCAAGATCTGCCAGTTGAAGAGCAGGTGAAGATAGGCTCTGGAAATATGCTATCTAAGCGCTCTGATCAATCCAAATATACTATCTGGCCTTCAAAAAGACAGCATTGTTTCACATCAAATTCCAGCACAACAAATGAAGATATCATTTTTCCTGAAAGCCAGAAGATCACAACTGATGAAAATCCTGAACCCAGTGTCCAAATGTTTGATTTTGAGGCATCCTTCCCATCCAAATTTCAAAGCTCTACCGCAAATGAATGTTGGCCACCCCCACCACCTGGAACCATTTATCCTGATATGCTGAAAATTCCCGGTTAAATCCCCCATCAGCCCCAGCCCCAACCTATTCCCCCTGCAACATCCAATCCTTTTTTGGCAATACCAACAGCAACTTCTGAAAAACAGGCAAAAAAACATTCCCAGTTCCAATCTGCATGCAAGTCTCAGCCCAATCCACCTCCAACAGCCAATGCTATATCTGCCACACTGCCAGGATCTTCCAAAGGCCAACCTAGCCAACAATCCAATGCATCAACCATATTCATGGAACACACCAAGGCAATCCTTCCTATAATTCAACTTTACTCTTCAACACTACTCTATGATGCTTATTCCATGGCACATGAGTCTGTAGTCAAGCTTCATACCATGCAAATAAATAAACTCCAGCCAATGAGCAGCTACAATGATACCCTGCCATCAATGATTCAATTCCATACACTGACTAACACTGTTATCAAACAGTTATTGAAAAAAATGCAGGATGATGGTCTTCTGAACTTTTACTTTTGAATCATATCCTCAATGTTGATTTGAATTATTTTTTTTTTGATTTCAATCAGGAATCAATGTTTTCAAGCCTTTGTTGAATGAACCAATATTGAAACCAGATTTTTGGAATATTCCCAAAATAGAAAATCACACCGCTCCATCAAATTTACTGGGTCATGAATTAATTACACTTCTCAATATGTTGTTCCATCCTACCAAGCATCAACAGAACAATTGGGAAAAAATCTTTTTCCAGTCCATTTCACTGGTTTATAAGGATATCACACCTTTACCAGAATATGAAGCTTCAACCAACCCCAATGATGACTTGGCACAAGAGATAGAAATGATACAGTATTTCATACAATGTCTTAACAGCCATAGCACCACTTCCAAAATCACTGATTCCACTGCATCATCCAATGAAAGAAGTATCAAACTTGATTTGAAGGCTCTAGACAGGCTGGTTGATAATGTCTACCATCTATTGATTTCATTTTCCATATTAAAAGCCAGGTGCAAAATCAATTGGTCAGAACAATCTCTTCAGCGTTATACCTCCCAATTTGATCAAATTCCCAAGGATTACACTTCAAGGCCATGTTATTCCCTCTTGGATGCTTATTGTGTTTCAGGAATTTGTGGGATTCTTTTGAGTTGTAGTGATTAAAGAAATTTCCCAGCCTCCATTTTTCTCAAACTCATTTCCATTGTTTCCAAGCTGAATGAACTTGAAGCCAAAAACATTGATGAACCCATATGGAAAAGAACCAACACATACATCTGCTTCATAATTCAAAAGACTTTCATTTCTGCAGATGGATTTGTTCCTTGACATGTAAAAATATTTGACCTTGCTAAGTTCATTGTACTTGAATTCAGTGAATACTGGCTGAATTCTCATCCCAATGGAGATTTAGTTTTCAATCTTCCAAGAGGGGCTCATATTACTGATGCAACAATTCAAAAAATATGATTTGTTTTCTTTCCTATTTTTTGTGATTCTGGATAACTATTTTTTATTTAAAATTTTGAAGCTTCTTGTGAAACATGTTTCAAACCTGCACCAAAACCCCTGCTTGATGAGTTTCAAGACTCATCCACTTGATTTTGGTTACAATTTTGAGATGAAATTGTTCACTGAAATTACTCAGGACACTTCTATATAAGATGTCTACTTTGTCTACTTTACTTCCACCATTAAGGTTGTTTGGATTACCATTTGGAAAGAAAATACACCCAAAATTAGTAAGAACTATTATTAGCATGTAACCATCACAAAACAAGCACATCATCTGCCAAAGTGATGAAAAAAATTACAGAGAACCTCTGCTTCAGCTTTTCATTTGTCTGACTCTCATTCAGATTCAGTCATCTTTGATACATCAAATTATTCTCCAATCCCTTGGAGACTCAATGAAAGAACATTTGTGCTCTCTCTAGTGATATTGGCTATTTTGAATCTTGAACATTTTAACAGCATGGATGCATCCAGATTTCTGTTGTTTGCATTGAATTGGCACAAGCAGACCATTCTAAATCACTCTCCAAATATTCAATTTACAAACCCCCTAAATATTGATACTGTTTTTGAATACCTGAATGTCAACCCCACCTTGAATATATATTCTTGCTTTCCAGAATGTTTCTTTCTCCCTGAATTGGTGGAGGAAATCAAGAATGAACAAATCAAGTTTACTTGACATCTCAATTTCAGCCAATCATGCCAGCATGTACAGAATCAATTGGAAAAATGAAGAAATCATCAAAAAAAACACAAAAATGAAAGAAATTATTGAATCACTGTTCTCCCCTAGGAAACAATTTGTGAACCAACCTTTTAAGGCATGGCTAGCAAGTTTTTTTCAATGCAATGGAATTGAAAAGAATATTTCTTCTCACCTGGAAAGATAACCAAGGGATATCATGACCAATATTTGTGATGGTTTTGTTTGGAAAAAATTCAGGGGAATTGGTGAATCAGAATGCTTCCTTACAAAAAAGGAAAATTTGGCTTTTAAACTTTACGTTGATTGGTTCAATGAATTTGGAAAATCAAGCAAGCATGTAAGCTTGGGATCAATAGTCTTGGTTTGTCTCAATCTTCCTCCTGAAAAAAGTCACCAAACAGAAAATTTATATTTTGCTGGAATCATACCTGGACCCAAGGTGCCTACTGGAACCTAGTTGAACTATCCCCTACAAACCCTTTTTGAAGAACTAAAAGAACTTTGGAATGGTCTTTCATTCTCAAAAACATCTCTAAATACAAACAGATCCTTCATCAGAGTTGCCATTTTGAATGTAATTCTTGAGGGTGTAGCTATGAAGAAGCTCACTGGTTTCACAAGTCATGCAGGAACCAAGTTTTGAAATTTCTGCCATATTGAGAAATCCCAAATGGATGTTGTTCAGCCATTCCTGTTCCCAAATTGCAACTTGAAGGACCACAAGGAAAGTTTCTAGAAATGGCTTCAGGCACCCTCAATTAATGCATGTGAGGAATTATTTTGAAAAACTGGTGTGAGATATTCAATCCTTGAAGAGATGCCTTATTGGGATGCAACAAAGATGATAAATCTTGATGTGATGCACAATATGGTCCTTGGAGCTTTGAAAGATCATTCCACAAATAAACCCTGCCTGCTGGAATCAACATGGAAGAAGAAAAAGAGCAAAAAGGAACCTTTTTCCAGTAGTGACACACTCTTGACAAGTGGAAGTGAAAATGAAGATTACATACTAAATAAAGACATTGAATCAAGAGAGGTGAGATATCTGAGGAGGGAGGCCATTCCAGATCTTCAGAGCATACCCAAAACCCGCCTCAAAAATATTTCCAACAATCAGAAAAATACCACCACTCTCTATTCAGAAAGGAGTGCCCACTTTCTTCGCACCTCAGGACCAAGTAATCAATATAATGATGATTTGGACTATCTTCCAATATCAAGCATCACTAGCTCTGATTGTCATTCTGAAAGGGTTGATGGCAAAATTGTTCCAAAATTTACATTTGAATCACAAACTCTGAAAAAAATCCAGAACTTGATTGAAAGGACACCCATTCCCTCCAATTGGACCAGGGTTCCAAAGAATCTTTGTGTGGCCGCTCATGGAAGTTTGAAAGCTGCAGACTAGCTCTTGATATATAAACTTTATCTTCCACTTTTATTTATAACAAGGGACAAAGGGTGAAATAAACTTCCTGCAGAGATTGTTGAAAACACTTTTCACCTTTTGAGCGCACTCAACATAGCTACCAGCTGGGTTGTTACTCAACATTCTGCTTCAGACTTTCCCAAGTATTGGAAAAAATACCAAAATAGTTGTCAGAAAATTTTTCCTACATGCAAATCCAAACCAAACCATCACCTTTCCACACATATACCTGAGCTCCTAATGCAATGGGGTCCTGCTCCTTGTTCTTCCACATGGGCATATGAAAGAATAAATGTGCTTGTTTCCTGTATTAACCATAACAATTCAACAGGTATAAGATAAGCTTAAATTTTGAATCATATTAATCATGAAAAACTAATTTTCATTTCTTTCTGATTGCAGCAAATATAACCTTGACTCTTTTGAAGAGATTCTCCCAATCTAAAAACTTGAAGAAAATTTTGAAAAACCCTGAATCCCCCCCAGAAGTAAGAATTATGACATCATATTTGAAAAGCAAAGATGCAAATTACAATCAGATTAATTCAAAACCAAATCTGGCAGAAAGGAAAGATTACACTGATTTCCTTGATCATTTGAGGAAGGTAAAACCACATATTAACTGGATTGATCATGATTTTCCAACTAATTCATGTGACTCTCAGAACATCATTTTGTGCCCATGGTGGAGATACCACCATCATATTAACTGGAAGAATTCAACCTTCACCACACACAATAAACATATGGGCAATTTAATTGTTTATTTTTATGAGGACAATACTCCACATTTTGGTAAGATTACAAAAATTCTCAATATTGTTGATCCTGTTTATGATTTCCCTTATTTTTATATTTTTATCAATTTGTTTGAAACAAATACAAAATTCCTTTCAAGTTGGGAACATCTGAACGTTTTTCAAGTGAGAGAAACCAATAATTGGCAGATCATAACTCATGGTGATATTGATTGTTATGCTGCACAGTCTGAACAAGATGGCCTGCCTAAATGAGTATGGCTCCACTCAACAGATTTGGAATTATAAAAAGCATTTTGATATTTTTATAGGAATACCAAAATCATTGCAATATTTATGAAATAAATAATATCAGACAAAAATCACCTTAAATTCACATGATTTTCCTGTGAAACTAAGCTTGCATGTACCAACAGTTGTTGTCATACTGACACCAAACTCAGTCTAACCTCAGTCTAACCTCAGCAAACCCAGTCTAACCCTCAGGCCTGATCTACTTTCTCAGGAACTTCAACCTCAGGGCTCAGGGGACTTACATCAATATGTCTCCAGTAACTATATATCTCAGGATATTCATGCAGTACATACCTACATATAGTCTAAACTCATACTATACACAGATAGACTCCATAGGCTTGCACATACTCAATCTCCCAGGCTCTAATCTACCTCTCTGTCTAACCCATACCTGTGTGGGTTATCTCTCTGTCTAACCCATACCTCTGTGGGTTACCTTTCTGTCTAACCCATACCTCTTTGGGTTATCTCTCTTTCTAACCCATACCTCCTCTGTGTGGTTTATCCTTTGGGAATCTTTATGTACATCCTCTTGCAGATTGTATTACATACTCTCTCTACTTAGTAAATAGTGTCATGAACCCCATTTACACTGTACATCCTTCAACTGTACTCTCCCAACTTAGACAGCTCAGACCTGGAACCTTGCCCCAATGTAGAAGTAGCCCAACCTAATGTAGTAGCATACCTGATCAGCCCTTTCTGTTACTTAGACTGCTCCCATGACATCATATGTATAGTCTGAGCCCCAATCAATTGTACCTCTGTTGTAGTTCCAACCTCTTGTTTATTTAAACAAGCCTCCTCTTCCCTCTTCCTGATAGTTCCCCAAGAAATCAGTTTACTAATTCTTACTAGGAGATCTTTCCCAGCAAGTGTCATTCAGCACTCTTCAACCCAATCCTTTTCTGCTCCTTGTAGCCTCTTTCAGTAACCTTGCCCCCAAGCCTACTATGGGTAGAGACCCATCTGTGCCAAGCCCTGCTTGCATGTCAGCAGCCCTTGTGAAATTAAACTGATTTCTTCCCCAATAACCCCTTCTTCACCAACCACACTCCCTATCCCTTTTAGACAGAATCAAATCTTGCTATTGAGTTGTGGCAATTTTTGTTTGCTTTATTTCTGTCCCAACCTTGAACTTGGCTATTTGATTTGTGGCCATTTTCATTGCTTCCCTTACCTTACTGTCAAACCTACTCAAAAGATCCAGCTCTCCATCCTCTAAGTATCACTTCGACGCTTTGACGCTTTGACGCTTTGACACTTTGACACTTCAACACTTCAACACTTTGACGCTTCAACGCCTTGACGCTTTGATGCTTCAACACTTAGACAAGGTATAGTAACCAGTATTTGACTGTCCCATAAAGGTAATCAGAGGAAGAAAAATTCCTTTTAATCATTTTATTCTTGTTCCAAGGTGAAGAAAAACTTTTGGGTAACTAATTATTCTTAGAAGTAAGAATGCCCCAACAACGTGCTCTTTTTTCTCACATTTCTAGCCCAGCAGTCACCCATAGCTGCAGGGGGAGAGGTGCCACTGAACCTACTGACCATTCTACCCCTAGATCTCGTGGAACAGGTAGGGCTTTTTCTAACTTGGCTGCACCAGTGGTTACCACTTCCACTCCTATGGATACAGGATTTTTGGAACCTATTCCCCAAGTATCCCTTTCTACTATTCCTTCTTCTGACAATGCTAGCCTCCACAGAGTCACAGGTCAGTTTCCAAGCCCAGGTTACCATGGTTTGGACTCTCCTTCCTATGATGCAAGCATGGTCCCAATCCCAGGAGAAGGTGAGGAAGATGAAGAGGATGAGGACTCAGGATTTGATTCCAGAATCTTGAGTGGCCTGGGTTCACCATCCCCAGAGGGTAATCCTAGTCAAACTTTTAATGCAACAGAAGTTCCTTCACCTTCCCCACACACCTACCTTCCTTCCACCACTCAGGTTCCTTCAACTGACCCTGCCCTGCTGGCCATTCTTCAGCAAATGACCACTGCAATGACTCATCTTTCTAAACCTGCTGACCAAGGACCCTCTGCTAACTTTAAATCTCCATCTATCAATGCCCCAGTAAAATTTGATGGAACTAACCCAACCAAGCTTAGACCCTTCCTTCAAGCTTGTGAACTAATCTTTGCAAATGATGAGAGTTTTTGCTAATGACAGAAAGAAAGTATTTTTTACAGTCTCCTACCTTTCAGTAAATTCCTGTCGATGGATCCAACCCTATCTTGCTCACATTGGTAATCATGAGCCAGATTTCATACTTAACTCCTGGCTTCTATTCACTCAACAGCTTCATACCCTTTTTGGGGATTGTCTGGAAATCCAGCCTGCTGAGAAGGAGCTAACCCTTCTTCAGATGAAAGACAGTGGTTATGCTACTAACTATATCACTGAATTAAGGACACTTATGACCAAGGTCTCTGGGTGGGGTGATAAAGCTTTTTTCTTTCATTTTAGACAGGGTCTCCCAGCCAGATTACTGGACCAACTAGCTGGTTATGATGGACCTCAAGAAACCTTGCAAGACCTAATGGATATTGTTCTTAAGTATGACACTTGTTACCATGAAAGGATCCGGGAGAAGTCCTTCACTCTCCCTCAGACCTCAAGACTTGGACCCAGTCTTCCCAATCCTCAGAAATCTCAACAGACCAGCCAACCAGGTAGGTTTAAGGGGAAGGCAAAGAAAACACCTACTAATTCTACTCCAACCTATGTTCCCAATCCCAATGTGGGAGAGGATAGACACCTCAAGGCTGAAGAAAAAGCTAGGAGAGAAAGAGAGGGTTTGTGTAACTACTGTGGAGGAACTCACAAAATTAGCCTCTGCAGGAAACGTCCAGATTTTAAGCCTGGCCAGAAGCCCAATCCTATGAAACCCAAAAAGGGAAAAGACTAGGTGATGGGAATGTGGTACTCCTTGACCATCACCCTCCCAATATTTGAGTACAAACTTTGGAAAGGAAAGACTCTAACCCTCCTTCTAAAGACTTACGTTTTGTTTGCTTGTCCAATAACCAGGCTTAAAGTGTAATTGTTGACTCTGGAGAAACTCAATCTGTTATTTCAAAATCTATGGTTTCAAATTTTTATCTGTCACCCAAACCTCTGACCACTCCTATCTTCTTATTTACCTTCAGTCCTTCTGACTCACCTTCCCAGGAAATCACCCATAAGGTTTCCTTCAATTTCTCTTTGCCCTCTTTTCCCAACTTAGAATGGGATTTCATGGTTGTTGATACTCCCCCCAAAGAAGACATTATTCTAGGTATTGACTTCCTCCATTTCTGGAACCCAGAGGTAAATTGGCAACTGGGATTGATCACCCCAAGACACCAACCAACTTTGGATCATTCCTCTTCCGTTAAAATCTCCTTGGCCACTACTTCCTTTCCGCCAGTGAACCTGCAGGTCACTGCTCCTGTCCCCTTTTCAGAATCTATGCACTCACAACACTTTCCTTTGAGTTCAACAACTACTTCTGTGAACAGGATATTCTTTGAACATTCTCTGAAATTCTTGGAGGATATGGAGGATGATCTATCCGTTCAAGTTTTGCGTATGATTATTTCCACTTCTGACTCTGACCCAAAGCAGGCTACTGCACAAGTTTTGGATGAAGATGAGGAAACTGATGAAATTGAAACTGTGATGGAGAGAGTTCCTGATGCTTATCATGCCTTTTTAGATTTTTTTTCCAAGGTCAAAGCTGATAAACTCCCTCCTCATCGCGCTTACAAACATCATATCAAACTGGAAGGCCCTATGCCTCCAGTTGGGCCTATCTACTCCCTCAGTCACCATGAGAAGGAGGCCCTAAAAGCCTATATAGCGGAAAATAGAGAGAAAGGTTTCATTTGCCCCAGCACTTCCAGCACTGGAGCACCTGTCCTCTTTGTAAAAAAAGAAGGATGGTGGTTTGCAATTGTGTGTTGACTATTGCAAACTCAACCCTGTGACTCGAAAGAACCGGTATCCCATTCCTCCCATGACTCACTTATTAACAGTCTTTTCTGGTTCTACCATTTTTTCCAAAATTGACCTCAGGGGTGCTTATAATCTCCTTCAAATTAAGGAAGGGGATGAACATCTTACAGCATTCAGAACTCAGTTTGGGAGTTTTGAATATTTGGTAATGCCTTTTGGACTCACCAATGCTCCTGCCTCTTTTCAATGTCTTGTTAATGACATTTTTTCAGACCTTCTGACCATCTGTGTGGTGGTATACCTCAATGACATTCTTATTTTTTCCAAAAACTTAACAGAATATACAGCTCATGTGTGTGAAGTCTTGAACAGACTTTGGAAGAACAACTTATATGCAAAAGCTTCTAAGTGTGAATTTCATGCCTCCTCAGTGGACTATCTAGGATATGTCATTTCCAGAAGTGGCATTGAAATGGACAACTCCAAGGTCCAGAAGATCTTGGACTGGCCACCACCAACAAACAAAAAGGCCTTGCAGCAGTTTTTGGGTTTTTCTAATTTTTATCGCAGGTTTATCATTAACTATTCCAGAAAGGTGCACCTCCTCACTGATCTAACTGGGGCAGATCCCATCTTTCCTTTATCCCCAGGGGCTTTTCAGCAGTTTGAGGACCTCAAGGTCGCCTTTACTTAAGCTCCTGTACTCAGACATTTTGATTTTTCCTTACAAACATTTTTGGAGACTGATGCCAGTGACTATGCCCTAGGGGCTGTCCTCACCCAAGTCTCCCTTGATGGATCCAAACACCCAATTGCTTTTGAAAGCAGGAAATTGGGTAGTGCTGAACTGAACTATGAAATCCATGATAAGGAACTCCTGGCCATTGTATGGGCCATCAAGATCTGGAGAGCTTACTTCCCCAGCCTTTCTTCTCCCTTTGAAGTTCTCACTGATCACTTGTCTTTTAAATATTTCATGACCTCCAAAGTCTTGACTCGTCGCCAAGCCTGTTGGGCTGAGTTTCTGTCCGAATTTGACTTCACTATAGTCTATAGACCTGGAAAGCAATCAATAGTGCCTGATGTCTTGTCACGTTGAGACGACGTTTATCCCAAGGGGGGGATGCCCTATGCATAAAAGAATCCAGCAAATGTCAAACAACTCTTGAAACAGACTGACTTTAAACCTTCTAGAATTTTCTTTATCTCTGAAAAACAGGTTGAAAAACAATTGAAAACCTTAATTCAGTCCCAGATCTCCAAAAAATCAACCCAGCAGATTATTCAGAAGCTACATAAAAAGGAACAAGTAAAGAGTTATCTTATAGACCCAGACAATGGACTCCTTATTTTCCAAAATAGGATAGCAATCCCCAAGGAGGATGAACAACTTCAACAAAGACATGACTCTCCCCTCTCTGGCCACCCTGGACAAGACAAAACAGCTGATCTAGTCAAAAGAGATTTCCATTGGGCAAATATGACTTCCTTTATCAAAGATTATGTTTCTTCTTGTTATATTTGCAGCAGAAACAAAGCCAGTCACCACAAAAAGTTTGGACTCCTCCAACCCTTACCAATTCCAGATTCTCCCTGGACTTCACTCTCTATGGACTTCATCTCACAACTGCCACTATCCAATGGATTTGACTCAATCCTTGTGGTAGTTGATTGTTTTTCAAAAATGTCACTCTTTATTAAAACCAGAACTGATATCTCCTCTGTGGAGTTAGCTAACCTACTAATTCCTCATGTTTTTACTAAACATGGCCTCCCAACTGACATTTTCAGTGACAGAGGATCTTTATTTGTTTCTTCCTTTTGGAAAATTGTATGTGAAAAATTACAGATAAAAAGAAATCTTTCCACAGCTTATCACCCTGAAACAGATGGACAGACGGAACGAGTAAATCAGATCCTAGAACAATTTCTTAGGATGTATGTCAGTTATCACCAAGACAACTGGGATACCTGGATCCCCCTTGCTGAATTTGCTTACAATAATTCCACTCACACTTCTACTAAGCAATCTCCTTTTTTCACCATCTATGGACAACACCCCAAATTTGACAGTCTCCATGTAGTAGATGATCAACCTTCCAGCCACTACATAACCCAGATTCACCAGAATCAGAAGTTATTGGGTATTGAACTGGAAAAGGCAATTAAAACCTACAAAAGATATGCTGACCTAAAAAGAAGTGACTTTCCTGCCTCATTTGCTGTTGGAAAAAAAGTTTGGCTCTCTTCTAAAAGTATCAAAACTAATTGTCCAACTCATAAGCTCTCAGAGCAATGGTTAGGTCCTTTTTTGATTACAGAACAGATTGGAAAAAGTTCATTCAAGCTTCAACTCCCTCAGCAATGGTCCACCATTCACCCTGTATTCCACTCCTCCTTACTAAAGCCATATCAGGACAACTCACTATCCTCTAGGCACCAGCCACCAACTGAGCCAGTCAAAATTGATGGTGAAGAAGAATGGGAAGTGTCTCAGATATTGGATTCCAAACTTAAGAGAGGGAAATTATTTTAATTAGTTGAATGGAAAGGCTTCCAGAATGACAAGGAACGCACTACTTGGGAACCTCACTCTAATCTTACCAACTTCCCTACTTTACTTCAAGACTTCCATACCCTCTACCCTTCAAAACCAAAGACATCCTTAAAATAAAAAAAATATAAACCTTATTCTCCTTTTCAAAAAAAAAAATTAATATCAATAACATGATAAAAAATAAAGATTCTTTCTCCCTTTCCCTTTTTCAACCTTAACAAAAAAAAAATCAATTACTCCCCTCCAAAGAAAAAATAAATAAATAAACAATAAAATAAAACAAATTTCATATAAACAACTTTTTAGATAGCTTCACACATCAATTCTTCCAACTCTTTCACTCTAGACATCCAAGTATTTACTAATTTTAACTTGGCAACTTGATAAGAATTTGGCTCCCTTATAGTAGTCCCTACTTCAAAAGTATGTCCAGCTAAAGCCAAAATATCAGCTAGTCTTTTCTTTATCTCTAAAATTTTTTTCTTTCTAGCTTCTAAAAATCCATGCTTCTCCTTTCTTATCTCACTACCCCAACCCTTCTTTAAACCTTCCTGAAAATTTGAATTCAAAGTCCTAGAATTCCTACTATAAATCTCCAAAGAATGATTGACTTGATCTTCATTTAAAACAGAATCTTCCCTGAATCTTCTTCCTTCCATCATCTCCAATAACCTTTCTCCATTTTCCAATTCCTCCAACCAGACCTCAGTTTCACCTCTTTTTTCAATTCCTTTCTTTCTATTCCTCCTGTCTTCCACCACCTTCATCTTCACCTCCAAATCCTTCATCTTGTTCCTTAAATCCTCTAACTCCAAAGAGTCATCTGACCTGCCCCCTTCTTCAACAATGATCTCTCTACCTTTTCCTTTGCCTGTCTCTTTAGTAGTTTCTCTATCTTCATCCATATCACTCAATTCCATCTCCAAAATCCCTTTGGTGTCTTCATTGTTGTCCCCACTTTGACAATCCGCCTCAACGCTTCAACGGTTTTCTTTGAAGCTTCAAAGTTTGACGCTTTGACGGTTTGCTTCGACGCTTCCACGGGTTGCTTCGACGCTTTGACAAACCCCTTCAACGCTTTGACAAACCCCTTCAACGCTTTGACGGTTTCCTTTGACGGGTTTGATAGACTCCAGAATGCCCTTGTTTCTTACCCTTTTCGGAGGGACCTCGACCACCTCCTCTTCCGAATCTACGTGAGGGGTTCCCCATTGTATAAATGCCTCACCCCACTCCTCCTGCGGACGCCTTGACGTACCATCTATGGCCAAATTGCCAGTTTGAAGCAGCGTCTCCCTCTTTTCTTGTGTTTTCTTTAACCTCTCCTGCATCAAACCGACTATTCCAAACTTGTATCAGCACTCCAGAACCTCCAATACTAAATCCAGAAACACTTACCTGAAGATTCATTGAGTCTGGATGAATACCCCAGGGTCATGGCATCATCATCTGGAGCCTCCTTCACTTCAAAGGGTTGACTCTTCTCCAGGACCCATAAGGTTGGCCCCAAGGCCTTTCTGCCTTGCTTATCCATATCACAAATTCTTCCATACTGCCTAAAACTTTCACATTTGGCAGAATTATGCTTGATACTGTTAGTGCCAATTCTTCCAAGCTTGATGCACCTATCACAACTTGGGTAGTATTGTTGGACTGGATAGTAATTTTTGGTCTTCTGCATTGGATAGGTTGGTGTAGGTGATCTGGTTTAGGGAGATAGAGTTGGTAATGGGGTGGATGGTTGTGATGGTTGTGGGCAATGGGAAGGAAAACTCAAGTTAGAAATGGCTGAAGGACAACCTGGATGGCCTCTTCAACCTCTCCTTTTATGGTCACCAGGAGATGCCCTCCTCTTCACCAGGGGGTACTGTCATACTGACACCAAACTCAGTTTAACCTCAGTCTAACCTCAGAAAACCCAGTCTAACCCTCAGGCCTGATCTAATTTCTCAGGAACTTCAACCTCAGGGCTCAGGGGACTTACATCAATATGTCTCCAGTAACTATATATCTCAGGATCTTCATGCAGTACATACCTACACATAGTCTAACCTCATACTATACACAGATAGACTCCATAGGCTTGCACATACTCAATCTCCCAGGCTCTACTCTACCTCTCTGTCTAACCCATACCTCTGTGGGTTACCTCTCTGTCTAACCCATACCTCTGTGGGTTACATTTCTGTCTAACCCATACCTCTTTGGGTTATCTCTCTGTCTAACCCATACCTCCTCTGTGTGGTTTATCCTTTGGGAATCTTTATGTACATCCTCTTGCAGATTGTATTACATACTCTCTCTACTTAGTAAATAGTGTCATGACCCCCATTTACACTTTACATCCTTCAACTGTACTCTCCCAACTTAGACATCTCAGACCTGGAACCTTGCCCCAATGTAGAAGTAGCCTAACCTAATGTAGTAGCATACCTGATCAGCCCTTTCTGTTACTTAGACTGCTCCCATGACATCATATGTATAGTCTGAGCCCCAATCAATTGTACCTCTGTTGTAGTTCCAACCTCTTGTCTATTTAAACAAGCCTCCTCTTCCCTCTTCTTGATGGTTCCCCAAGAAATCATGTTACTACTTCTTACTAGGAGATCCTTCCCAGCAAGTGTCATTCAGCACTCTTCAACCCAATTCTCCTCTGCTCCTTGTAGCCTCTTTCAGTAACCTTGCCCCCAAGCCTACTGTGGGTCGAGACCCCTCTGTGCCAAGCCCTGCTTGCATGTCAGCAGCCCTTGTGACAGTTGTGTGAAAATTAAAATCTCACCCTGTGAAACATCCACTGTTTTTTTGTTGGGGTGAGATTCATTTATGCGTAAATGACAATAAAATTGAAAAAAACTGCACATGCACTACCAAAAAAATGGTACAATTTTGAACATATTCAAATTTATTTATTTTTTTTCTGGTGATGTGATCCTTAAAACAAAGTTGAACATTGGGTAAATCAGTTTGACTTTCATTTTCCAAAAAGGTGAAACCAGACTGACTTTGAGTTTTAACCAAGGTGAAAACCAGTTGACTTTTATTTTCCATCAAGGTGAAATCCACAATCAACCCGGTATATGTTATGGTGAATCACAGAATCCATCATTTTCTTTTCATAGTGAAAATTTTGATACTTATTTGAGACAACATTGGCCACATATAGTGACTTTTTGTCACTGGTCAGCCAGAGACCCCAATTTGGCCCTGGTGTTCATCTTCAGGCCCATTGAGACACAGCTCAACTCTCTCTCTCTCTTGAACCTCTCATTCAACCACATCTGATTTTACCTCAACTCAAGCATCCCTACAGACAACAACCAATTGAACAAGTCCCTTGAAAAATATCCCATGATGCAAAAATGTTGATTCAAAATCTTGATTCAACTAAGATGAACTTCTGCCCTTCTCCAGTATTTCCTCAACTGCTGAATCAGATTGCTCCATTGTTCAAGCATCATGTCTAGAATCTGTACAGGCTTTACAATGCCCTTGGGATCATGTCAACATTCATTCTCTTCAATATCATAAATGACCTCCATTTTCTTCATCTTCTTCTCAGTTGCACAGCCGTAATCACCACTTAATTTTCAACCCTAGGATATCCCAGCCCAACTACCACTTGCCTCTGTTGACATTTTATCTATCCAATGATTGCTGTTAGATTGTTCCACATTTTTGGACCCTTCTTTGAACTCAAAGCAGTGTTCCTGGTTTTGCATCAATATCAGTTCTCACAGTTATTCCTCCTCAAATCTACAAGCTTGGTTCCCTTAACTTCCATAATGATATCCAAAAAACTCAGGAAGAAGATGAGTTTGAATCTTATTGCCTTATTTCTATTTTTAACCCTCCCACCAGAAACTTTGCATATCCAAAGTGGTCTGTGAAAAATCAAAAAATACACTATAAAAAAACATTATACGCACATAAGTATTTATATTGCTTGCAGATGAAGGATAAACCCAATTTGGGTATTGATTTCAAAGTGATATTTTTGCAGGTCTTTGATTAATTTCACCCCTAATATTCTCATTATCCTGTCTCATTAGAAAATTATGAAAAAAATACTATTTGAAGCGTAATTAACCCTGGAATAATTTGTCATCAATTTCAGTACATGTTTTTATTCACTCCATTTTAGTACATACATGGCACATTGAAAGAGTATATATTTTTTTAGTAACCATAGGAACATTTTCATTAATTCCAGTTTTTCTGAAACATTCCATCAAGGAGCCTTAAAAATAATAAGAAGCCTTGAATTTGTCTGATTGAACTCAGTCTGCATGAAAAAAGTATATATCATATTGGCATTAACTTTAATAAAACAAGAATTTAAAAACCTGGGGCCATAAAAATCAAAATTTTAAAATTGGTAGGTCTATTAGGGATTAAAATCAAAATATAAACCAGCAAATAGAATTTAAAAAAATTATTATTTGATGAATTAAAAAACAGCTTAAGGATGCATTTTCAAAAACTGAAATTCAAAAAACAAAAAAACGAAGGTCAAGCTAAAACAATCAAAATACTGAAGAAAAATGAGATTTCCACAGCTTCCTGGATACACAGGAGGTTGTATCAGAGTTAGTACTCCCGGCAATTTTTTTTAACCATGGTTTTCAGAAAAATACCCCAGTTTCAAAAAAAACTATAAAAAATCATAAGAAATCAATTATTTTGCATAAGGTGTGATATAGTTACCATGAAAGAATTTTTTTCAAATAAATTATATAAAGATCTTTAAAAAATCTGAAATTTTCCAGACCAAATTTTGAAATTTTTGCTTACCACTTACTTCCATCTCCAACCTCATGGGATATGCTTTGTTATCCATCTTTCCCTTGCTACTTCCCATTTCTAAGCTCATGGAAACTTAAATTTTTCTTCATGTTTTTTTATACTTCCAAATTCCAACAGAATAAGACTCATAGATTCATCACAATCAGAAATTTATCAAATTCATAAATTTATTTCATTAATCACTTAAGGGATATTACTATTTCCAAATGGCCCCTCAGAAAACCTGCCCTTGAAAATTTGCAAATTAAACCTCTCCAAGGAACCCAAAAGTTAAATTTTTGTAAAAAGTCAACTCTTTTCAACCATAAGCTTCAATATTTTCTAGTTTAAAAACAGAAAGAATATCATCTCATCCTTCTAAACTGGCTCCAAATTCTGGCCAAATATGATGCTTTCTTTGGGTCTGAAAGGATTTGGAAAGCTCCATCTTCAGAGGCCAATGGCTATCCCCTGATGTCCCAGTAGCAGAACTAGAAGACCAAAGATGGGCTTGATCTTTCATCAAAAAAACAATGACTGGGAAATTAAAGAACTCTTTAGAAAAGTATATAAAATCCCACTCAAAATCAGGCTCAGGTTGATTTGGTCTCAATGATGCTGATTCAACCAAAGATAACAAATTGGTGTTTGATAAAATTGACTAAATCTTCCCTTTATATGTTAAAATGGATGAAAAATTTGGAAATAAGGCCAACATCACCCCTCTAGAAAATTTTGATTTCCAAAAATCTGACCCCATTAATTCCAAGGAAATGTTATTAAATACTCACCAAAGCAACTGGGATGATGAAGAAACCATTATTGAGGAACCAACCTTCATCAAGGAACAATGTTATTAGCCAGCGTCTGGATCCAAGGAATACTTTCCAACAATATCATTTCTAATGGGTTCCAAACTGGAATCCATGCTCCCTTCCAATCCATCCTTTGATCCAAAAATTGTGTCTTTGGCTCCTTTGCTTCCAAGCTTGGGCCAAGTCTTTCACAATCCTTTCAACCTGGAGGAATGTGATTCTCATGCATAACATCCTCCACAAAAAGCCAAATATATTTGTTTATCAACACGAAGCATGTGCTTTATGAATTCTTCTTATTGAATAATCAGTTATGTTTTTTAACCAGTCCCATCCTTTTTTCAGAACCAAAAGTTTAAGAAAATGGGGCCTCCAACTTCATAATTTAATGCAACAGATTATATTCAGATTCACTCATCCTCAGTAAAAGGAAAGAGAAAGGCATCCAATTCAAGCAAAATCAGCCCCAAAAGCCATCAAAAGTGGAGGAGAAATTTCAGATTTGGAGATTTGGAAAAGTCATTTAGAATAATGATTTGGGTGAAGAAATCATATGCTTCCAAAATTTTTGGCACATTTATAAATAATCATGCATCAATATGTCTCTAAAGAAATTTGGATTCCAGATGAGAAGTGATATTCTTGGAGTGGAAATGAAAAGCTTCAATTTGAAAAGAAAATTTGAAAGCTCCAACTTGAAGTTTAAAAAGAAAGTCAAAGAGGTGAAAAAAGGGGTGAATACAAAAGTCTGGATACTTGGTTGAATTTTATGAAAACTTATCTGGAGTTTGAAAAATACCAGAAGAAGAAGGGTAAAGATCAGAAGGAGAAGGATTAAATTTAATTTTATAAAAGGGAAAAAGAAGCCTTAGAATTTTCATTTGTTTGGAGCAGTTGACCTATTGAAGAAATGGAGAGAATTCCTCAAATCCTTGTGTTTTCAATATTATTATTCAAGTATCTTCTATCACTATCTGTAGCTAAAGGACTGAAGGTTCCTGGTATCAGAGAGCTGACAGAGCTGGATTTCAATGAGCAGGAGGGAGGATTTCATGGTGGTTGGTGATCATTTTCTGATCATAAAAAATTTCTTTTTTCATCCATTTTTTTTAAAATTTTTTTCCAGTAAAAACCTTTTTATGATTCTTTCTCCAAATTGGGTTTGAATAAGATCTCAGTTTTATTTTAATTTAATTTGATTAGATTTTTCATATTTTTTTTTATTCACGTCAAGTTCTGCTTCAAAAAAGATTTTATTTGAAAGGGGGTTAAAGGGGGTATGAGGAGGTTCAAGAATATCCTCTTCAAATATTTTCTTCCATTCATCTTTGATGTTTTCCAATACATGGTGGAGGATAATGCAGAATAATGTACAGTTGATAAGTATCTTCATGTCTTGGGAGTTGTTGAATTTCTCTTAAGCTGGCCAATATCCCCTTCAGAAATCCTACAGAATTCTCAATCCAAACTCTTGATTGAAAAATATGATTGTTGAAATTAGTCTTGCCTCAATTTTTATAAGAAACATTCTGATATGCTGGAGAAACATATTTTACACTAGGAAAAGCTGAATCTTCCAGATGGTTTTGAGCTTTGTCAAAGTGGGCCTATGATTATTTTGAAATACAAACTAAATTGAGAAAATATGAATAATTTCAGGAACCTGGAAGGCCAGCATAGATTAAAATAAACTCCATTTTTTTTATCAAAAAAAAGTTTAACAGCACTGGATTATCCAAAAAAAAAAAAGAATACAGTTAGGGTCCAATTTAAATCAAAAATAGTATTCTGAATTTAATCAAGTTAATTTTATTCAAATTCGAATATTGACTGCCATAAAGCTTGGGATTAGGACTAAAGGGGATGGTGTTTCCATCAAAAAATCCAACAAAGCCAGAAAATATTTTTTCCCCATGAACTGAGATATCTTGTTATGGTATTCCTTCCTTGGGCAGACAAGGACTTAGTGAAGAAATCCTAGGATATCAATCACAAAACATTTGGTGTAAAATTAAACAATTCCATTTCAAACTGAGAAGATATTTTTTTTAAAAAAAGCTGTTCCATCTCCATCCAATCCCAATCTTTAAAGAGAAAAAGAAATTTGGATAGCTGGACCATTCTGAGAATTCCAAGAGCTATTGTCAAAGGTTTGGTTATCTTCAATCATCTCCAAATATTTAATGAATGACACCAAATAACTATAGAAAGGTTTGTGGAAGCTCAAGCCAGGGAGGAGATGAATATTTTGCCTTTCATAAATGGGGTTATGGGTAGTCTATAGTCAAGGTACCATTTAATGCTTTTATAATACAGAATTCAAGAACATTCATTTGGGTTCCTATTCAAATTCTAAACCAGAGTCAAATATAGTCAAAATTGTGGTCATATTCATTCCATTTTCAACTGGACCTTGGGGATTTTGCTTGGAAATTTTGAGAGTGATGGAAATTTTATGTGTGTAAATGAGTGTTTGGAGATAGGGTCATGATTTTAAAATAAGTTTTCATAGAGTGATTATTTGATGATGCAATGGAAATGATATTGGAGTTGAATATTTGATTTGTTATGGGATGCATATGGATTGGATAATGAGGAGGTTTGGAAGGGTGTTTTCAATGCCATGGATAATGGATAAATGATGATGCATAATGGCTGATTTGATTTTTGAAATATACCATTTCCATGAAACATGAAATTTTGAAATAAACCAGTTAAGGAGTATGTGAATTCCAGAAATCTAAAATTAAAATGATGTGTTTTTTCAAACAAATATGGTGTGTTTTATAACTCTAATACACCTTACTATATGTAGAATGTGTAGAAATCTTGAACTGAAACCAAAAATAAGTGGGAATTTTTTGAATTTAAATTACACAAAAGGGTGATGATAAATTCACAACTTCCAGTTGTGTGGGAGTTTTGTAGGGCCCTACACACCCCAATCAACACTTGGGGGACCATACGCGCATCAAAAAAGCGCTTGCAGGCCAAAAAACGCGTCTAAACGCGCCCAAGGGTTTTTCTCAAACACGCGCAACCCCCGGGGGGGTTTTATACCCCCTGGAAACTGTGTGTTTGGGCTGTGTACCCCCGGACACAGCGGTTTTGAGCCGTTTTTTGGGGTGCAAGGCCCCCCAGGGGTTGTGCCAAAATTTTTTGGCCCCCCTGGATCACATTTGGTTTCCATCAACCCAAAATTTGGATCAACAAATACTATGTGGGACTGTTGGACCACACCTAGCAATCCTCACGTGACACCAAAGTGATTATAAAGTGAAATAGATTGAATCTGTGAACCAAATTATGGAAACTAAAGGGAAACTGCAAATAAAAAATCCCACAAAATTGATCTTTCTTAACCTGAAAGTGAGCAAACTTTGTAGTTGTTCAATTGAAATTTGGATTGAATACTGAATTAGAATTGCATTTTTTGTTGCATTATGGGAACAGTGGCAAGCCCTCTTTTTTGTAACATGGCTGCATTGAAGGACAACATTGATAGTGCCATGAACAAAGCTGGGGACAAGAAGGATTTGGGTAATGAATCATTGGAAGCCCCAATTGCATCCTCATCTACGGTCAAAATTGAGGAACAAAATTTTTCAGAAAAAGACATGGCCTCTGGTGGTGAGCAAAATTTTATGTTACTTGGTCTTTGCCGTATTTAATTTGATTGAAACTGATGGAGTGCATGCCATCAATTCAAAAATTTAATTGGTGCCAGGTGCACTTCACCCACCTCCCGTGAGAGCTTTTCCCACTAGGGAAGAGGCACAAAACTATTGTCAAACATGGGCAATGAAGCATGATTACCCTTTAACAGTTTTCAACTCAAAGTGTGACAAGTATGTGGATTTAGCCTGTGATAGACATGGTTTGTACTCTGGGAAATTGCTCACCAAATTGTCAAGGCAAACTCACACAAGGAAGGTATGGTGCTGGTTTTTAATACGTGCAAGTTGCAAAAAGGCAGACCCCTTGTGGAGAATATCCTACAGAAATGATCAAAATAACCATAAACCATCTCCAAACCCCTCAGTGAACCCTCATCTGGGGAGAATATCTGGGGTAGCCTTAGAAAATCTAAAAGAAGGCATTCAATATGGGCTCAATAAACTCCAGCTGAAAAGGAAATTGAGCAAAATAAATGGTGGCAAATATGTTGATTACCATAAAATCTATAAAACTAAGATTAAGGTAGTTCTAGCAGAACTAAAGGGAAAAAGTATTATGGAGGTCCTCTTTAAACAACATGGTAATTCAGGTTGGGTTCATCAAGAAAAATTCATTGGAGAGGGTCACTTGTAGGCCCTATTCATGGCTCACCCCAAGTCACTAAAGCTTTGCAAACAATTCCATCATATAGCTATGATGGATTGTCCTTACAAAAAAAATAAGTACATCATCCCCCTATTTCAAGTTTTATGAATTACTTCCAACAAGAAAAATTTCACAAAAGCTCTTGTTTTTAAAACAACAGAAGCATTTGAGTTCTACAGTTGGTCTGTAAATGCGCTAAAGAATTTGGCTGATGATCCCAAGAGACTTCCCAAAGTCTTTGTGACTGACCGTGAAAAAGCATTGATTTGTTCTCTAGAACAAATTCTCCCTGAGTAAAAAGACAGTTTTTCCAATGGAACTTGTCTAAAAAAATACAAGCAGACTGTAAAGTGCTCTTTAATAATGACTTTGAAAGGTGGAAAAGCTTTTTGTCTCTGTGGGCTAAGTATGGGGCCTCAAAAACCAAGGAGGAGGCAGAGTTCAATGATGCAGAACTTAGAGTAAGTGCCAAATCACTGCCTCTACTTTTAATCTTCCTAGGTTTTGGGTTTATTACAATATGACTTGTATAAAGTGATTGTTGGAAGACCGTGATGATTTAATTGAGTATATGGATCCTAATATCTTCCGTATCAAAGAGATGTTTGTAACGGCTGGGACTTGAAAAAACCCAGATTTTTTAAATAAAACAATGTATTGGGCTGAAGAGGCCCATGCTACTCTCAAACAATTCCTTTAAAATTAATTGGGAAAAATGTTGGATGTTTGGAAAAACTTAGAGGGGACTGTTTCCAATCAAATTGAATTGTTTCAGCCTGAAATTTAAAAATCTTGAAGAAAGATTGGAATAGTTCTTCCTAATTAACTGTTACCATTGGGATAAAAGGTTTCTTTACAGGCAATAAAGCTTTTTGTGGATCAATTAAAGAGATTAAAGCAGAACCATGATGGGGAAGTTTGCAGCATGTTATAATCAATGACTATGCACACCAGGAAAAATCTGGTGGATCTGGTCAGCCAGTGACATCACATCCTTTGGATGAAATTTTTGAATCCAATTGATTTCTTGAATGTTTCCATCATTTGGAAACACACCTTACCCCCAGTTTAAAATTAGCTGCTTCACAATTGATCCAATTATTCACATTTGTTTCTGGTTTCATTCCATTCTTTTTCACCTTTTGATATCCTAGCTTTCTCCTTCTTTTCTTACTGTCTTACCTATGATTTCAAATGGTATTCTCCAAGGTTTCTATTTTACTTCCTCCCAGATTCCACATGGTTTCCAATTTTTTCCTCCCTTTTCCCCCCTTTTTTCCCCCTGATTTCCCCCTGATTTCTTCTGGATTTCCCACAATTTTCCATTTTCCCTCCTATGAGGATAATCAATCATAATTTTCTGAAATTAAATAAAAGCAATTATTGAACAAAAGTTGTCCTCATCATTCATAAAATTCCTTCTCTCATGCCATTTATGTTCTATCTACAGGTAATTCTTGATACATTTAATTCCAATTCACTCCAAAAATAATTCAAAGAAAAAAATTCAAACAATTCATAACACTTGGCATATTTCATAGTTTTTAAATTTCACTTTCAGGAAGGTGTAATTTTGTGACAAGTATGATTCAATTTTGAGAGAAATATGCTCACTGGCCATCAACAGCATCACAAGAAATAATTTGTTGTTAAATCCCATATTTAACTTTGTACACATTGAGATGCTTCCAATCAACTAAAAAATTCCTGTCAATTTGAAATGGATTCACATCCAAGAAGTAACCTTGTATGCTCCCATATGGATCCACCACACTGAATATGGTTTTTATCTGACCCAAAAAGTAGACTTTACCCAAATTATATGACACAGTACTGTTTCCATAATTTGATTCTGTTGTGGATAATGCCATTTTATTCCAATGGAGAAAATTCTGATAGTTCCACCATGATGAGAGAGTAACAGTTTTTGGTTCATTGGCACTATTTATTTGATTGAAATCTTGCCAATTTGTAGAAGATATGGAATTCCTGAGATAATTGAGGAATTTCTAATAAGATTCTGGATTTTCATGGACAGGATTTAGGTGTGGGATTGAATTTGACCTGGCAGATGATTCAAGAATTCTTGAAAGTTGATTTATCTCTGGTAGTGCACCTGGTGAGTTGATCAGGGACTTTAAATTTGAAAGTCTGCTGAACCATTTAGCTATAGTAAATGTTACTTCATCTGAGTTTAATGTAAATCATAGTCAGCATTGTTGTATTCTGTATATCTTTGATTGAAAGGAATTCAAACACCCAAAAAATTGTTACTTTTGAACTTAGAAAATAGCCTATTCAAGCGCTCATAAGCCCAGGTAGCACATGTGGGGCCAGGCCCCCACCTTTGTAAACGCTCAGGTATATGGGATGCAAGATCATGATTTGGCTTTTGATTTTTCTGTGGAAAGAGCTTCCTACAAAGTTGGAAATATTTTTCCGAGTTCCTGGTGAAATCATAACCATTTTGGGAGCTGGTATTTCAACTAGTGGCAATGTTCAAACAGGTCATTAAATGGAAGGTATTTTCAACAAATATTTCTGGGAATGGACATTTTTCAAATTGCATGGAAATGATGAAATTGGGAATGTAGACCTTATAAAAAAGAGACCACTCTGCAGCCTCAAGACTTCCATGAATTTCTGCTCCAAGGTTTTTTTGGTAATCTTGTGCAATCAGATGGGATTAGAGTAAACTTGATGACTTGTTGAAGATTTTCAGCAGAACAGAATCAAACTTGAATTTTGAAAAACTTGGAGGGCTTTGCTAAGGGATATCACTGGTTCTTGGATCAAAAAATGAAACAGGCACATAATATAATTCAGAGAATGAATAAGATTCCCCCATGAATTCTTCATGAGTTAGAGCCAGAGTTTTTTCTCTCCCTTTGAATTTGGATTTTTGTATATTTGAAATATCTTGCTGAGCATCTCTTTTCAAGTAACACAATTCTCTAGAATCAATTTGTTTTTTTCTGGGATCTTCATTGTCTCCACTTTCATCTTCATCATCTTTGATCCCTTATCTGATGAGTCTGGAGCCTTTTTCTGTATCTTTTTGCAAGAGGATTCTGGAAGGTTTAATTTGGTAAAAGCACGATCTTTCAAGGCTCCAAGAATCATATTGTGCATTATGTCAAGGTTGTCCATTTTTTTGGCATTCCAATAAGGGAGTTCTTCAAATATTGAGTAACGGACACCATTCTCTTTGAAGAGATGATATCTGTGTGATTTAGATGCATGCAACCATGAATTCACTTGAATTTTGTGCCCAATAAAATTTCCTGGGGCCCAATGGAAAGGCTCAATGTCATTTATCTCAGACTTTTTGATAGTACAGAAGTTGCAAAACTTTTTTCCTGAATGACTTCTAAATCCTATGATCTTGCGCATTGCCACAACATCTGCTATGACAGTGAGTATGGCCCTCTTGATGGTAACTCCTGAAGGATTATTATAGGTCTTGGAGAAGTGGACACCATTCCAAATTTTCTGAAGTTCTCTAACTAGGGGGGTGATTATATGATTCAGTTGAGGACCATTATGCTCTTTGGGGCCAGGTATGATTCTCACCAGATCAATTTTTTCTGCTTTCAGATGTATTTCAGGTGGAAGATTCAGGCATACCATGGCAATGGTTCCAAGAGAGGCATGACAAATAGACTCTCCAAAATCATTCAACCAGTCAACATATAGGGTGAATGCCAAGTTCCCAGGCTTTGAAAAAAGGGTGAAGTTTCATTTGGGCCCCTGAATCTTTTCCAAATAATCACACCCCAGATATCTTTAATTATCTCAGAGGGTTTGTTTTGGAGATGTTTGAGCAGTTCTTTCTCAATACCTGGATGGTTCAAAAATCTTGCCAGCCACTGTTGAAATGGTTGGTAAATAAAATTTTTGCTTGCAGATAATTTTGATTCTTTTAATTTTTTTCTGCTAGGCATGGAGTTAATGGAACTCTTAATAGATCCCAAGGTGGATGAGTCAGGTGGACCCTGGTCAAATCTTTTTAAATGTTGTGTGAATTTGATATTGGGGTCTGTGACATGTTTTTCTTGGTCAACCAAGTAGACGCACTCTGGAAAACAGACATATATCTCCAGTGAAGCATCCAGGTTGAGATGCTTGAAGATGGTCAAAATGCTGAGGGGAATCTTTGAGCTGTTATTGGGTTTATGGTTTTGAAGATTATTTTCAAAATTTCTTTTATTTTGAATATTGAAAGCACAAAGCAGAAACCTTGATGCCTCTGTACTGATTTGATGTTGCACATTCATGATGGATTTGATCATCATTGGAAGGATGACATGGTGTTGTTTTGTATCCAGGGTAATAGGACAAAGTCTTGAGTGTCAAATATGGGAACACCAGCTGGAGGTGAAATCAAAGTGATATTATCTTGAGATTGGGCCATTTTTGCATGTTTATTATCTAATGGGTATCTATGGTTTTTTGGTGTTTTTGGTGACAGTGCTTGTGGAGCCACTATTGCTTGTGGAGAAACTTCAGTGGAAAGCAAAGTTGTTGTAAATTTTTGATTCTTAGCATATCCAGAAAGGGTAAATGCTATGCCTTGCTTTATCCCATTGGGAGTCATAGGAGTTTTTCTGGAGCAATTTTCACACATGCAAAAAATAAGTTGGATATTTTTTGGGGCCATTTTGGTCCAATTTCTTGATGAGTGGAAGAATTGATGATGGAGGAGAATATTGTCTCTTTATATGAAAAAACTCCGGTGAAATAGGTTTCAGGTTCAATTTTTTTGTTTCAGTGACTTGTGTGGCTTATTAAGATGAAAATAAATTGAGTGCTTATCTTGAAACATTGAAACTGATTCTATGAGTCATTTTTTGGGAACTTGGAAGAAAGATTTTCTTCAATTATCATGAAACAATTGATGGATTATCATAAAGAAGTTGATGTCTTATCATGAAGCAGTTGATTCCATATCATCAAATAATAGAGGATTACCATGAAAAATTCCAAGGCTTATCATGAAACATTTGAAGTCTTATAATGAGATTTTTCATTTCATTACTTATCATGAAAAAAAATTTACCTAGGTTTTTTTTTTGCCATGATTCATTACCCCAAGAGTGAGACTTCTGTGAAATTTTTAGGTTTGTATTGATGATTGAGGATAATCAATTTTTTTCATTGAATTCCATTTCCAGCATGAATTAATCACAATTTTTTTGTTATATTTTAATAATTAAAATGTTCATGATAATTGGAAGGGGAATTATGAAGATCAATAAAACATATTACTGTAGTGTAATTGATACAATATGGGCTTTACGTGGAGCACTAAAATCAAAATTCTCTTCATTATTAACAGATTGAAGCAAATAATAACTGAAATCAATTACAAGAAATTTAGCAAGAGTAAATTTTGAATTCCAAGGCCAAGAGAAGGCTTTATCATTAAAGAAAGATTGTTGAATCAGAGATACAACATATGAATTGGTTCTTTTCCATATTTTTTCAGTTATATTTTTTTGGCTCAGATTGATTTATTCTAGAGATTAATGATATAAGCTGGAGAGAATTGGGGACTTTGAACCTCCTCTGATCATCTGGAATAAGAAGGAAACCACCTATACAAAAAACCAGATATGCTGATAGAAGGTGATAGGCAGGATGTTTGGTGGGTTGTTGAGGAAGTTTGGCAAAAGCAGGAGTATATTTAGCAATAGTGGTTGTTTCCCTGTTGATTTTATGTTTTTCCCAAAGAATGGAGAAAGCTATGAGCATATAGTAAATGCCCTCTACCACATTATCTATTTCTTTGAAGTTGCTTGGAGGCATATTGATTGGATTGTTTTCTCCAGAATGTGTGATTGCTGGTTCGCTTTGCCAAGATTTGATGCAATTGATGAAGTGCTGAATTTTAAATATTTCCTCTGAAATTTTATCCTCTGGATTAACTGGATTCTCAAATTCAGGGGCAGGAGTGACTTCCTGAGAAACCAAAAAAATTGACTGGAATCAGATGTGGGCCCACTTGCATTTGCAGTGCTTGGTAGGAAACAAAAGTAATTGGATCAAATCCTCAAGGAAATAAGTGAATTTTTTTGGGAGGTAAGTTGGTTTGGAGGGGATGTTGATGAATTCTGGGGAGTAATAAGGCTCATTGACTTGAGCTTTGAATGGGTTGGAATCTGAAGGCCGGGAAAAAACCAGTTCAGCCCTGGAAAAATGCATGCCAACATTCATATTGATTTACCACTATTTTCCAACTTCTTGACCCACTCTTTCAAACCAGTGGTAAATGTTTCAAACCAGATGGACTTACTCAGAGTTGAGGGGTATTATTTCAAGGGTCTGATGTGTTTCAACCAAGCCTCAAAGAGATGAATTGTGGATGAAACCGCCAAACATATGCTGGAAAGGTGAGGGAGGTAGAGAATAATTTGAGAATGGTCTGAGCCCCTGCATGATGATTTTTGAGACAAGGCATCCCATCTTGAACAAAATGAAAAGAATTTAATCATTAGTTTTCCTATCAATCAATAATAAAAAAATACATGTTCCTTAAACGGAGCTGGGTTTTGGACGCTTTGAGAGAGCTGCAGATTTTGAGTTGATTCAGCAGGTATTTGTGAAGAGGAGCCAATATTTGAGATTATCTCCCCAGCTGGGTTGGTTCCAGTTTCATTGTTGTGGACTGCAGAAGAATCATCTGGTTTTTCTGTATCAGGTGGTGAAGACATGTTGATTTCATCTTCTTCCTCACCACTTTCTCAAACAAATAAATGCTGTTTTTTGGAAGTTCTGTTGGAGGATAAGTGAGAGGCAGATTGCCTTTTGAGGAGGTTTCCACTACCAATTCTGACCTCTTCTTCTTCAGGTATTTCTTGACCCTTTGATACAACTGATACAAAATACAATGGTCAACAGGGGTCAAGAGTGAAATTTAGTGGGAATGAATTACTGGCATCATATTTGTCACAGGCTTCAATTACTTGACAAGCAATGTCACATAGAGGGAGGGTGTCTGTTTTGTCATTTGCAATTTTTTCCAATTGTTGACCTTTTTGTTTGTTACTGAATATGAATTCCTGGCGTGATATGAGAGAAACTTCTGAATTGTTGAGGAATCCAACCATCTTGGATAGAGGAGGGGTTGGAAGTGGTTCTGCTGCATTTTATTTGTCACCAAAAACTTTGTTCCAAGCGGGAGGTTTAGACAGGTTTGAGCTAGGGGCAGGGGGGGCATCCATTTCTGCAGGCCTTGTGCTATCAGGTAAAGTTTGGGTATTGGCATGGGCAGTTGTATTTTCTGTTGATGAAAGGGGTGCATGAGTATCATTCCCAAGGGAATGGAAAGAAGATTGAGTGGTAACAATGATTGGGTATATAATTTTAAATGAGTATGAAAATAATGGAAAGTAGGATGTAGGAGCTGGGGATGAAACGGTGGTGTAGTGGGGAAAAATTGAGTGGATGGATGAGGGGTTAAAATGGAAGGGAAATATGCTCTTTATATAATGGTGCTTCATAAGAGTTCCCCAACAGCAATAAAGCCATTGTATTTCTACACAGCAAATATATGATGAGGAATCATAGTACGACTGTATTTGATATGGAAAAATGTGATGACAGAACTGATGACAGGGCCTTGAATAGACTGCAACAATTTCTATTAGATTATATTCATGTTTTGATGGTGGCAGGTGTATATTGCATACAAAACATGAATAAAAAAAATAAAGAGTACAGATACCAGATAAAGTATGAAGCAGGGGATGTAGTCAGAAGATCAATTTAATTACATACAATGTTATAAGTGACTTCTTAGTTCTGCATGGCGTGCAGCTAATCCACCAGTGATCACCTCATCCTCTTGCATTGCGGCCAAACACCCATTGTAAAGTTTCTGAGAGATTTGCATGGAAATACCAAGTCTGGTGAATGGACTTCCTGCTTGTCAATTTGATTGAAAAGTTTGGTGGAATAATAGGTTGGAAGCCCCAAATAGATCAATCCATCCATCATTTTTGTCAAAATCAATGACTGTAGAAATAACTGGAAGAACAAACTGGCCTTTTTTGATGTCAAAGCCTTGAATGAAGTGAGATGGTTCACTGGTTGCCTCATGGATACCACAAAAGCCACCATAGGTGATAGCATTGACATCATCATCATTATGAGCTTGATTGTAAAACTCCCTCCAGGTGGTGGTGATGTTGCCAGAAAAAGGCTCAGTTTCCTGGGGGTCTCCATATTCTTGGGAACCAAAACCAGGAATTTTTGCCTGTTTCATCTGTTTGATTGCATGTGAAAAGATTCCAGGGGCAAACACTTTGTATCTTTTGGATATGCTTTTTTGAGAAACAGGCGTCTTTTACAGGAGAGCCTTCCACTGTTTTTATCTTTCTGTTGTAAGAGCCTTTGATGTAAAAGGCTTATATATTCCTAATCAAAATGATTGAATTTAAATTATTATCAATTTTAATCAAAGAATTCAATAATAGAATTTCTTGCCAAATTTTCCCACTTTATCATGCCCCTTGTGCCAACCAAGTGCTTTCATGATACCACCAAAAAAGAGGCATTTTTTTGATTGCCATAGAAAGATCCAAGTTGGAAAATGGTTGTGGTCAAGAGTCTGATTTCCTCATATTATGTGCATTTCATGTCTGACCACTTGGTTAATTTGTAAAACAAGCCAATTTCAGGCTTGTGGTTGGTGAGGACAACCACTGCAAGGCCTGGGTTAATATGGTTTTTGAACTGCTCAAGGAACCTGGTTGTGTTTGCAATTGAGTGCACATCTGGACATCCAATCATTGTAAAGATGTCAGGTTGGTTGATGGAGAGGCTGAGACCAGGGCAGCAAGTGATATTGGTCAATGCCTCAATTTTATTCTTCTGAGTTTCAGAGCTGAAAACGCAATCCTGACTGGTGGAAGTACAGGTGAGGATATGTTGGCTCTGAGTTGGATGTGGAGGAATGAAAGGAAGACCGGGTATGTTGACCATGGATGTTGGGATTGTTTGGCAAGAGCCACTTGCTCCACTAGCTTGCTTGGCCTGCATGCTCACTTCCTTGGGCCTCCTTGGAGCAGATTCAAATTATCTAAAATCCACAGGAAAAACAATCAGCTTTAATCCAAGTATGGGATGATATGGTGAACCATGAAGTGCTTGCATGACATTCAGGCTGGTAATCATCAGGAAGGCAATGCAGGGGGCCCCTCCTGGATAAACTCCTTGTGTAAAACCTCCCTCCAACAGGAATGCCATCCAATGGACATAAGACATAAATGAAAGATTGTCCCAGGGGATGATGATGTGCACCAAAAAGTGCTTGCGCAACATTCAGGCCACATCCTCAACAAGGAAGAAATAAAGGGCGCCCGTCCTGGATAAACTCCCTGCCTAAACTTCTCCTCAGGAAATTATCCCCTGGGAAAAGATAAGAGATGAAAATGAAACAACAAACCACCTTTTTCCTGGGGCCTGTGTAAAAATTTTGAGAGGTATCAACAAAAATTCTCAGATGAAAGACATGAGAGGGGGGGGAAACCTGGAAAATCCATTGGGAAAAATTCTGTGGCAAAATACTTGAACAGAATATGTTAGAGTTTGTTCAGAGTTCAATATAACAAGGTAATTGTAAGTAACAATGCCCAAAAGCTAATAATTCTGGTTGTCAGCAAAAGATTGGGAAAGATAAACTCAATCGCAACCAACCTCCAGGTTCTCAATGAACCTTCCCAACTATCCGCTATCAGGTGCTTGAAGGGTACCACATAACTGTGGGTGGGTGCACAAAAAAAAGCAATTTGTTGATGAAGCTCTAGAAGGAAAGCAATAACAAATTTTAAAATCAATAACCCAACACTTCTCAAGGGAATCAAGATTAGCATGGCAAAATGCACCTTCAAAGAAATAAAGGGAGGTTTAACACTCCAGATTTTAAGCTTAATAAAACCTCTTAGTCAACCATTACTGATCCAGGAAGACAATAAAAGGAATGATCAAGACCAGTATTGTCGGAAAAATGAATCAAGAGTGGAATAACACCCTCAAGAATTCAACAAAATGAATTCATCTTCAACCAGCAAGGCTATTAGTTGGTGATAACAGACAAGGCCAAAGAGGGATGGATGAAGAATTTGAGTCTCAAGGATCATAGGGCAATCAATGATATACCCAGGATAAAAGATGATGGATTACTGGGATCATGATTGTAAAATGATATTGATAACCATTAGATGGTAAAATTCCAGGATGATATATCTGGTGAAAAAGTCAGGGGAGATCCCCTCCTTATATGGGAAACAGACCCTGTTAGACTACTAGACTATTTACAAGTGATGAATACAGATGATTCTTGAACAATATTTTTTTTGATGATCATAAGAAGATCAGAAGACCAGGGAAAACTGGCTCTACCTGCCTCCCAATTTTCCTACAACTGGGGTGAGAACAAAAATTACCCCGTCCCTTTCCTTGCCTCTGTCTGCAGAAGGGCGTGTGCAACAGATGATACCATTCCCACCCATCCAAACACAGAAGGGGTGGTGAGAGACAGGACTAGGACTTCTGTGGAATTCAGAAGAAGACTTCTCCTTTAATGGTTCTCAAGTTTGGAAGTTATTGATCCCTTGCATCTGTAAACCCTGAGCGCAACTTTTCCCCTTTGACTGAGAGATAGAGAAATGAGATTATAGATCCTTCCAAAAAATATGATAATTGGATGTGATTCTCCATGATCCAATGTCTGATCCTCCATCTGGGTTGAGGGTGTGGTTTAAGTAACCTCCCCCTCAACCCTAACCTAAGTACAACCAGAAAAAAGCAATAGTAATTAAATACAACCCCTACGCATAGAACCCTAACCCCAACCCTATCCTTCCCATCCCATATCCCATATCCATCTGTATTGCCCGCCTGCCATTATGTCCACCTGGTTTTTCCTTCTCATGACGCGGCCCTTGCGCCGAAACCAACTTGGAGCCCCCTGCGCATGTGCGCATCCGCCTGACGCGCCATTCCAGATATCCAAGATATATCCGCGCAATCCAATCCCCTTCTTGCAACACGCAATCCTTCCAATCCATTCTGCGTCTCCAGATGCTGAGCCCAATTCAACTTCTGCTGATCCCCCAGTGCAAATTTCTGCGGCAAAGACGCACCCATTGCTGAGGGTGCTACCCCTTCTGAGCCGGCCACTACTGCTGAGCGCGCAGCCCGCAGCCAATTCCAACATGCATCTATAAAAGACCACCACATCCCCCCAACTTGAGTTCTGTCCCCAGAGATCCACCACTATCTCTCCTGCCCCAAAATATACCACGGTTGTCCCACCTTCCCCTCCACACCCCTTCATCACACCAAAGAAAGAAAACACCTCACTCATCCTCCACTCTTTGCCAGCCATGTCCTGCACATACTGCAGCCGGAACAGCCCTTCATGCCGGCGTGCCTGTGTCCCGTGCCAAGCCAGACACCGCCGCTGCTCCCTATTGGAGGTAATGACACGCGACCGCCCTCAAGGCCTCCCGTGCAAGAGGACCCAGCGCAACTACTTCATGATCTCAACCAACAAGTGGACCCCACCTGGCTCACCCCACAACCGTTTGCAAGGCACCACCCAGAATCCTCCATCAGGCAAGAGTCACGACTTGGGCTCACTGTTCCACTGGGCTGGACCCCCAAGGAGCCTGCACTTTCCAGACTTTGCGGCCTTCCGGAACACTGCCCATGAGTGGGACCTAGGGGTACAAATGAATGTACCAGAAATGTACCCAAGGATCCCAAACAATCTGGCCGCGCCTTCACCACCACCATCAAGGCCAGCTCCTCCTCCGCCCCCACTTCGTCCCCCTACTCCTCCAAGACCAGCACCTCCTCTGGTTTCATCTCCTCTGCCGCCATCACCATCACTGGAGCCAGTGCGCGCTGTCTCCCATGGTGATCAAGTTGTCACCAGAACCCGCAGCCGTTCCAACCCCTCCAGCTGCAACTTTTGAGATCCCAGAGACCCCTCTAGTTTGGGAACTTCCCTTGGAAAGGTTCAATGCGGACAAAATACTCCAGCAATTTCTGGCGGTTCCCTACGTGCACACTTCCAATGCGCAACGCTTTCCAATCCCCAGCCGCAGCGGCTTTCCCGGATGCAGAGGAAGTGATGAGGACTTGGCCAACATAGGAAGATTGCCCCAATTTTCTTCCTTTCTTCCTTCCATCTTGTTTTCATCCCCGCGCCTTTGCCAAGATAAGGACTTTTGCCCCTCCATCCTGAGCAGCCTTTGGGCTTTGGGAGAACCTTGAGAGAAATAAGAGCGGCGGGCAAGATCCGCACTTTGAGAGAAACCCTTAAGAGTGAGGAATCCATGCCACTGAGGGTATCTGGTGAGAGTGAGGAATCAGCGCCACTGAGAGTATCTGGTGAGAGTGAGAAGTATCCGCTCAAGGTACCTGGACCTCCCCAGAAAAACTGCCACACATTTCCCTGTAACCATCTAAAGAACAGAGAGAGTACAAATAAAACCAGTTGAGCGCGCACAAACTTGAGAGAGAGAAAGAAAAAAGAATCTGCCCAACCCATTTGAACCTTCCATCTAAATGATAACCAAGAAAACTTATTTTTTTTTTAAAAAAAACACCATCCCGTTGCCAAGCCTGCGCCTTTTCTCTTTAACCCACATCCTTTCTGCGCCATGCGCTTTCCTATTTCCCTCAATCAACTGTTGGAGATTGTTTGTGTGTTTTCTTCCAGAATGGGGGGCTTGTCCTTGCTTTGGCGGACCCAGCTTTGCGCCGTGCCCTTACCTAAAAGAAACCATCCATAGCCAGCAAAAATACAAAAATCTAATCCAGAGAGAAGAAAATAAGAAAACAAAAATTCTAGGGTTTCTAGTTATTCAGGCTGTGAACTGGCTGGAGCACTCCCTCACCAAATCCAATCATATCCCCTATTCATCCATTGTTCCCCCAACTTGGCTCCTGTCCCCAGCAGTCTGCAGTTGTTTACTCCTCCGGACACTGTAAGACTCCAAACGTTGCTAGGCCTTGGCAGTTCTGTGGAGGGGAAGGGTTCTGTTTAGGCTGCCCTCCTGAGTGTCACAAAAATATTTAAATTTAACCAAGATGAAAGTCCAGAACCTTGTAAATGGGGGTCCAAAGAGTAAAGGATAAAGATGATAGTAGTTGGTAGCTGGGAAACAACACTATCTGAGGTAAGATGATGCCGGGGAAAACTTGAATAGAAGAAGTCAAGGATTGTTCAGAGTTCAACAAGACAAGGCAGTTTTAAGTAACAACACCCACAAGCTAATAGCTCTGGTTGTCAGCAGAAGCTTAGGAAAGATCAACTCAATCCCAAAAAACCTCCAGGTTCTCAATGAACCTGCCCAACTCCCGGCAATCAAGCGCTTGAAGGGTACCAGATAACTGTTGGTGGCTGCAAAAGACAAAGCTAATTGTTTGATGAAGCTCTAGAAGCAAAACAATAACTGATTCAAACAAGAATAGCCCAACACTTCTCAAGGGACTCAAGAGTAGCGTGGCGGAATTCAATTTCAAAAGAAATAAAGGGAGGTTTAAAACTCCAGGTTTTAAGCTTAATAAAAACTCTTCAGCCAAATGTGACTGGTTCTGGAAAGATAATCAAAGGATGATCAGGACCAGTATGGTCGGAAAAAGGGATCAGGAGTGGTGTAACACACTCAAAAATTAAATCAGTCAAATTCTTCTTCAACCAGCAAGGCTATTGGTTGGTGATAAAGATCAAGGATCAGGATTTGAGTATGGAGGCTCAAAGATCAAGGGGCAATCATGGATATACCCAGAATTCAGTCTCAGATAAAGGGGAATGAGACCCCACAGATGATTTTTTTCAAGATGATAGTCATGATCATTCCCTGATAAGATGCCATAAGATACCCCCCCCCATGCCAAAAGGCAGGGGAGAGCCCCTCCTTATATGGGCAGGAGGCCCTGTTAAACTATGTAAAAGTGATTCTACAAATAGAGCAGAATTTTTTTTTAAATGAAAATGAGAAAAAGCAAAAGAGAAACTGATGAGAAAACAAAAAATCAAACAAAATTGAAATAATGGACAGAATCATGGATGAGTGGGGATGGAGAGACACCAGCACATGCCAATTATGGGCATGGGCAGGATAGATGCAGGTGAGGAGCCGTGTGGACAGGCTCATGGTCATGGGCAACTGCTGGCCCGTGGATGATTGCGCAAGAGTGGAGAAGGTGAGTGATAGGTGGATTCATTGGGACAGCCGGAGGAGATGGTTGAGGTGTCGTGGCAGGGGGGAGATGATTGGAGGAGGAGGAGGATGAAGAGAGAATTGTTGGCCTGTGTACGGCGTCAGATTTTAGTGTTTTGTGTTGGGGTATGATGCCGGTCCTTTTCAGATAGTGCATGGGAGTACTAGTGCGAATTGGTGGTAGTGGACTTGTTGTTCTGAATGTCAGACTTTCAACATTGGGATAGCTGGCTGGCAGAGATGGATGGTGTTTGACAGCCAGCAGAGGCTGACCAGGGCACAATGTTGATTGATAGTATGGGCTCAAGCGGGAAACATGATAGAAATCGAATTCAGGGATGAGCTGATCAGGAGAGCTGCCAGGTTGGATGTTTGGCAAAAAGGTTGGGGAGGGAAGATGAGGGTGCGAGATTGATTGTGGGAACAACCAATTTTGTCAGGGGATGAAGGTTGTTCCTGCAAAGAATCTTGCATGGGTGACCAGATGGATGATGGTGAGATCAGGTGAGGAGGACAAGGTTGATGGCTGTCTCCAGCACCAGGTGCAAAGCCAATCCCAAGCCAAACTGGTCATCATTGTTGGCGTCTGGCCAAAAAAAAAACCGGCTGAAGTTGAGAATAGAGAGGGCTGGGGGTGCGGTGGTGCGGAGGAAGATTGGGGCAAGCAGGTCTTGGCCCGCGCGTTCAGCCAAAAGGAAGGAGGGAACAAAGAGAGAAGGAATCAAAAGCAATGCCCAGGTGATGAGACCAAGAGAGGCCTTTCCTAGACCGCTGGGACAGAGGAATGCTTGGCAGGATGAGGAAATTGGTGGAGTGATACTGATACTAAAAAATTCCAATTTTTTTTTCAGATAAATAACACCTAAATACAAGAATTGTAGAAAAAATTTTGAATTTTCCGCATCTGGTCCAGGGTTTCCAGATTTGGTCATCACAACGCAAAGCGCGCGCAGGCTTGTCCTTGGAGGAAGGATCCGCATTGTTGTTCCCTTTGCTATCCAAACCAGCCGTCTTGTCAAATGAAGTTGAGCCCTGCGCAAAGAACCATTTCACATGCAAATCCGCGGCCTTCCATCCAATTCCTCCAGCTGGTAGCTACCTCTGGTGAACTTGGAAGCCACGTGGAAAGGCCTGTTCCATTGATTAGCAAACAGCTTTTCCCATTGAGTTTCCAGGCTCCGGTTGTAAAGCAGAACCAAGTCCCCCTTCCACAACAGATCCCGGAGTTTATGCATGCAGCACTTGTCCCAGTAGCAGACGGACTTTGTGCAGGTTGTCTTCAGTCTTCCAGCCGCTTTCTCCAACATCTTTTCCCTTTGCAGGAGTTGCTTGGCGTGGGCCTCAACTATATCCGTTGCCGTCTTAACCTTCCATCAATCAATAACCAGAAAGGTTTCCAGCTCAATGTCAATCAGAAGCATGGGTTGCTGACCAAATAGCAGCTTGTACAGCAAGTGACCTGTTGATCTCTCAAATAGCAGCATGTACAGAAAATTACCTGTTGATCTCTTCACCAAAATCCAATCCGTGAAAAGAACTAATGGAAGGGTTTTCTGCCACCGCCTTCCATCCTTGCCGCACATCTTCACCATTGCGTCCTTGATTGGCTTGTGACCGGGCTCAATCATCCCTGTGCCTTCTGGATAGTACTCCATCACTTGCCCAAACTTTGCTCTGCAACTTTCCACCAACTCTGCCAACCATCTCCCAAACTCCGCACCCCAATCAATTATTACCAGTCAAATTTATCCATAACACCCAAACCAATCTTCCTCCAGAAACTGCCCAACTTTCTCCGCAAAAGGTTTACAAGCAGCCACACTTCTACCCATCCCAACAGATTTTCCCGCGCAACAAGGAGGTATGCGAACTTACCTGCCTTGATGTGCAAAACATCCAGAGAAACCCGCCCAAAAATGGCCTCCTCCCCAGTGGGGATACCTACTTTGCTAGGTAAAGTTGCGCTCCGCTTCTGACACACTTTGCACAACCATACCCACTCCCGCACTGCGCATACTACACCCAGCCACCAGAACCTTGCCTGCACCCGCTTCTGCGTTTCAACTTTGCTGCAATGACCAAGATTGTCATGCAGACTTCCTAGGATTACCTCCTGATCCATCCTTGACATGCTGACCACAAGGGGTACTGGCGCACTCCGCCTCTACATCTGTCCTTCCTGCAGGTAAAAATTTCCCACCCTCCCCCAAATCCATCGAACAATCTTGGCAGGCATGTTGTCCAGATACCAAAGATTCCACAAATACAAACTAAGGACTGCATACCTCCCAGACTGCTGGAGCGGAAGTCACAAACCCACTTCTACCACCCCTACCTTAACTGTTGGGGCCTCCACATCCAATGGTTCCTGGCCTTTGTACAGGTCATTGCGCAGGTACAAAGACAGCGCCCCCAGCATTGAAAAGGCCTTCCCTGGAACATGTAACACTTTGAAAGAGAAAAACTGAAGAAATGCAACCCACCTGGTCATAGGTGCATTTGGCAGCATCAACAAATTTATCATACGCGCAAGCCCCTCTTCATCCACCAGAAGCATGAAGTGATTCCACCATAGAAAATTCTGCAACCTCCGCACAATCTTACTGACCCTGCAAAGCTCAAACTTTGGCTTCCAATACCTGCTCTCCGTTGGCGTAAACATAACCAACTTGTAAAGAACTGGACAATCTTTCCCCTCATCCTCCTGTGTCAGCACCACCCCTGCACCAAGCTTGCTCAAATCCACGGCCAACTTAATTCCTCTTGCTTTGTAATCCAAGTCCAGCAGTACAATATTGCGCCCAACAATCTCCTTGAGTTTGTCAAAGGCAATGCCACAGCTCAATCCCCAGGTCCATTCTGTGCACCTATGTGTCAATTCCCAAAATGGACTAGAAACCTCCAAAAACCACTCAATGAACATCTGTACATAGCTACACAATCCCAAGAACTGGAGAATGTTCAATACAGTCTTTGGCGTTGGCCACTTGAGGACTTTGTTGGGTTTCTTTTCCGCAATCCGGCTTCCTTCGGAAGCCACCTAATGTCCTCAAACCTCCAGCGCAGGTACCCAGACCGCTAACTTTTTCCCCAACACTGTAAGACTTGCTTCTTCAATCCGGAACAAGATCTGCTCCAGCTTTTGCGCATACTCCCAGAAGAATTGGAAAATTTCAGGAGCATGTATAAGCATTTCCCCTCCCTAATCCATCTTACGGCCTTTGATGCCCGTGTTGTCAATGAAAATCTGCACTCCCTCTGGAAGATTTTCCTTCAGAATCCAGGTAATCTGAGCTTGTTAAACTGCAACCAAGTTAGTTGCACCTTGAAGCAACCGCGTCAGTTTCATCCTGCCCAATCCGGTTTCAAAGGCAGTCATTGGATGCAAACTGCAATTGAGTTTTCTCTAATTGTATCTGCTCATCAAATCCACCAACCCTTAGCACACTTGCCCTGCCATGGATTCCAGAAACCTGTCCACGCGCAGGGATTGTCCCCCGTCTTGTATTGTAAACAAATTGAGCCGCTGCAGATCATGAACAATCCATAATGACTTCCCATCCTGCTTAACCACCACAAAGATTGGACTCAAGTAGCTTGATTTCAATTGCTTTTCAAGGCCCGTCCCCACACGCTTGCATACCAGCTCCAAGAAGGGCCCCCAAAACGCTTTCAGAATCGGAATTGGCTTGATCTGCCAAGGTACATGCGTAACCATTGGAATCACATAAGGGTCTCCTATCTTGCTCTTTAACAGTCCCCGCTCTTCAGGTCCAAACACAAGCCCTCTTTCCCAGACGACAAGTACCAATGTCAGCAAATCCTGTTCTTCCGCGCTTGACCAGCCCGGGGGTTCAAACTTAAGGGCCGCAACCTGCTCATCTGTAATCCTCTCCAATTGTGTTACCCATCCTAACACCTTCAGGGGAGATTTCCAAGGGTCCCACGACCAATGTATTGGTTGGAGTGGTCCATTCAGATCCTGCAGCATCCCTTTGCTCCAAAGATGGACCTTTTGCGCGAATGGCTAATACTTCCCAACATTGCACTGCACCATCCGCATGCATCTGTTACCATAGGTCCTGGTCAAAACCAAACAGTGGCTTTTGCCTTTGCTCACAAGCGTGGCACAATCATAGTGTTTTTTCAAAGTAACTCCCAGAAATGCACACTGAGGAAAGGGACTTACTTCCAGAGCTTCCTCCCTACTTCCCCCCTGCTCCTCACTGGTTGACCGCCCTCACAAAGCCAGAGCTTTCTCAGTGAGGTAACCTCCGCCAACTAGTCAAAATCCACCTCCGGACGACCCTTGCAAACCAAATACGCGCCAGGGTCCTCCTCCTCCTCTCTGGCCAAATCCCCCTTCCACTTTCCTAACCCCTGATTGCAGATTGTGGTTTTGAATTGCCCGCCGGACAAATCTTTCACTTTCAAGGCTTCTGTCCCTGCCTCTGGATCAAACGTCATTTGCTCTCAGAATCCAAACATGAATGACCATCCTAAAATAGCCTCCCCGCAATCAACCAATAGAAAAGAAAGTGTTTTACTGACCCTTGCAACCTCAACCTCTTCCTCCTCCACCACTCTATCCATGCAACATTCCCCGCTGTTAAGTGCGCAAAGCCCCATTGCGCATTTCCGCCAAACCAATCTCATTTCATGAACCAATCTAGACGGAAGGAGGTTCACCATAGAAATGCTATCCACCAGCGCCCACACCTTCCTTCCAGAAATATTCATCAAAACGTAAGCCAGTGGAGTTGATACCAATTTCATCCCCGCTAGCTTGCGCTGCGCATTATCCCAAGCCAATTTCACCTGTTGCACCACCGGAGGTATCCTATTGTGTCTGAAATCCTTCAGCGCTTGAACCATCTCATCTACTACCACCGGCAACAACACTGCCAACTCCTTCAAAGTCAAGGGGATAGTTGTATCATTCCCCATTGTTAAAATAGGTATGCACTTACGCGTGTGCTATGTATAAGTGTAATCCAAATGGGATGCACATATGGGCTTCTCTGGCCCATTAGACACTCACACGGAGCATACAGGCCTGTTTGAATGTCACTGATTTTGGGAAACTGGCCTCAAAAGGCTTGAAACAGGCTCATTGGTACAAGGGCCCTAACGGGCCCAGTGGGGGATATGGGAAAATACAGCCAGATGGTCTTTTATGGGCATAATTGGGCCCAATGTTTATTTTTAACATACTTGGCCAGACGGGCTGGCCCGCCAAAGTATTTTTGTCTCAGGTTTTGGGCTTGGGGCTGCTGCCCGTCTTGCATCCCACTTGGGGCTGCCGCCCATGCCGCAGCCCGCTTGGGGATGATGCCCATGCCGCGGACCGCTTGGGGCTGCTTGTATTCCTTGGTTTGGCCCACGCAGGGCCCAACAGCCTGCGCGGGGCTGTCCCGGCGGCCAAGGGATCCTGCGCGGTGCGACGCCGCGCGGGCCCAGCTGGTTGCAAACAACAGCCACGGCCGTGGCAGCGAGGGCCAGCCACCCCGGCTCCCTCCCCCTCCACTCACTTGCCGTTGCGAGGGGGAGGGGGTGGCTGGCTGGGTTGAACCAGCCAGCGACTGACGGCAATGAGGAGGTTGATCAGGGCAGGGGGGATTCCATCACCCCCTTGCCCAAAGGATGACAAGGCCGGCCGCAAGGAGAGCAACTTGCGGTGGGAAGGATCTGATCACCCCTCCACCATCAAAGCAAAGCAGAGACCAGGGGCGCTCTCCCCCCCTTTTACCAAGGGGGAGGAACAATGAGGCTGAGGGGATTTTACCACCCCCCAGCCCACTTCCATTGAAAACGCCCTGGGGGTATCAACCCCCAGGGCCCCTTGTAGGGGGAATTGACTGCCCCCTCCAGGGATCTGAGCGAAAGAGGGGGGTGGGACAGCATGTCTGCTGGTCACACCCCCCCCATGTGAGTTTGAGACCCGACCCAGTTGTGTCCTGGGTCCCACCTGGCCATTTGTATGGCCAGGGGATGGTTGCATGAGGCAACCAGCCAGTGTGTGAGGGAATAGGACGGGTTGTAACAGGAAACTGGTCCAGGGATTGAACAGCACAGGGGATGGTTCAGCCCCATTGAGGTGGAAAAAACAGAAACAACCGGAACAGGCTGGTTGTAAGGGTACAGGGACAGATGCCATGTGGGATGATGTAGCCCAAACCAAGTAACAAAGCCTGTAGATCCTGTAGAGCTCTTTTGTGGCGGAAAAATTGCCTTTTGGCTTGTTGTATCATGGGCTCACAAGAGGCCAATCTTTGGTACTTAAGGAGCTCTTCTCCCTGCTGTTTTCCATCCATCCATTTTATCATCCAATCAAATTCATCAACAATATCATCCAATGTGTTGCCCCATTGTGAGAGCCCATCAAAAAGTTATTGAAACAAGGTGTCCAGAATTTGTTTTGCTTCAAATACTGCTCATTTTCCTAAGCTAATTTCTGGCCATAATTATAACACCCATCACCCTGCGCATGATTTCAACCACCTTCTTCTTCCCGGCCGGATTCACTGGCAGTCCATCCGTTTCTGGAATGCGCGCAATCAGCTTAGGAGATGCTGCCAGCACCCGTTCCTTGGCATCCGCATCCATCCTTTCCACCACCACCGACTCCTCCATTGCTAATAAACTCACTTGCTTCCACGCGCGGTGGTTGCCATACACCAGGACCAGTGACAATCCCCAGAAAATCTTGAGCAGTTACCACTGGTTCCTGTCCTTGCGCGCGCACTTGCTCCATGACAGTTGGATTCACAGGTTTGGAGGAGATCCGGTTGCCCGTTGGGAACATGAATCCAATTCCCACCGGTCAAACCAATCCCACCTTGAGGTCCTTTGTCATTTTATTGCACCCCAACCAAAAATGTCCCTTGTCCCCACAGTAATTTCATAACTGCAACACAGGTGGATTCGATGGCAGAAGTGTTCCATCAAGGTGAGGAGGCGGATCACGGGGCACAGACAAAATTTGACTCAGAAAGTGTTGGAGTACTTATATCTGATGCCACCCAATAGGTCTCATGTATACCATACTGCTTCTGTCTCTGTTTTCTTTTCTTTTTATTTTTCTACTTCCTTCCCCTCATATCAGTTTCCTCATGACTCAACCATCAGATATATCAATTTAAAGGTGTGCTTCACACATCTGTCACACGCCCTCACTCATACTTGTCTCAGTCTGTGTTTCACTCGCGCTCATATGTCACTTTCACTGCTCATGTCACATTATCCGTGATATCTTCTCAACCACTACTACCTGAGGACAGAGGTCAAGACAGATAGAAGTTTTTCTTCTTCATCCTTCTTTCTGCTCACTCCTCTGCGTATCCTCACTTAAGATTTATTTCTACATCATCTGTTTCTATTTATTCCCTTTTTTATGCTTTGTTTTCTCCAGTGACTGAATGTGATATCCTTCTTTCTGCTCACTCCTCTGGGTTTCTTCAGTGAGCCCAACAGGTTATGAGCCCAGAGCGTTAATTATCACAATTCAATTTATCCCAAGAAGGATCTGACTCAATTCCTTGTCTTTAAATTTTAGCCGTACCTCCTAATATGAACCACAATGGAAGAATCCCAAACGGGCCATCCTGTCCTGAAGACACCATCAATTACTCCGCTTAACTCTCCCGGATTGGAATCAAACTACCTTGACTGGGCAATGATTCTTTGCATCCACTTCAGGGCATCCGGTGTAAGCTATCTGTTCAACAACAATCCAACCAAGACTAGTCCGGAAACGCTATCTCAAGATAATCTGGCCGTCTGTTCCATAATCTCACAATCCATCCTCCCTGTCGACTTCCAATACATCATGAAGTATGAAGAGAGCACTTTGGAAATGTGGAACGCGCTGAAGGAAGCTCACCAAGACAATTTGTCAGGAGGAAGGATGTACTGGCTCAGAAAGTTTCTTCTAACAAAACTCAACAATAAAGATATGACCGCCCATCTCTCTGAAATAGTGTCTTACAGAGAGAAACTCGGCTCACTTATCACTCCCAAAAACCCTCTAACCGCGGACAACATTCAATCTACTGCAATCTTACTGTCTCTCCCAGACGACTGGCTTGGATGCGTCTCGAGTATGATGAACAAGGAATTGGTTCTGTCGTCCAAAATAATTGCCGCACTTAAACAAGAACACCTAAGGAGACAGACTCAAATCAAGGATGAGATAGTCCATTCAGTTAATACCAAAAAAATTGCGAGAACTCAGCCCAAAAAGAAGTCGACTCAGAATCCAAATGGCTATACTAGAATATATTACTGCACCAACTGCAAGACCAAAGGACATTCATTTTCAAGGTGCCCCGAGGTGCTTCAAATTATCAAACAGTCCAAAAGAAACAACCAGCAACCAAATGATAGAGGAGTCAGATCCAAACCATCTAATGTGAACGCAAGCAAGGCCGTTGTGGAAAACAAATCAGAAGATGGTGACTCGGACAATTTCTCTCACTCTCAAATCATCCTGCACGCTGGTTCCACCACCTTCAATCTCACCAATTTGACAGCCAATCTGAAGAGAGATTTCAATCTTGACTCTGGGTGTTCAGTCTCCATGACTCCGTACAAATACCAGGTCTCAAATAGAAAGAAAAACCACACTCCTGTTGGCCTTGCCGACGGATCCACCATCACTTCTGTGGAAGAAGGATCTCTACGTCTCCCTTTCTGTCAAATCAGGACCCTCGTGGTCCCAAAGTTGAACGAACCACTTCTGTCCGTCTCAGGCATCTGCGACTTGGGGCTCATGGTTGTATTCTCCAAAGACGGGTGCAAAATCTTTGAAAATAATTTCACCAACTTAACAACCTTGTCTCTCCAATCAGGATATCAAAATAGGAACTTATACTACCTCCCAAAACAAGAAGTGAGTGGCTGCGACTCTCTCTCCTCAGCTGTTTCTCATTCACCTGAAAACAGTCTTTTTGGCTATCATAGAAGGCTGTCCCATTTGAATCTCAAGTCCCTCAAAAAGCTCCTGAAATCACACAATATCTCCCTGCTCCCGTCAAACAATCTTGAGGTTCAGCAATGCCCAATCTGTATCAAATCAAAAATGACTAGGACTCCCTTCCACAATTGACTCACTCACAGATCAACTAGACAGGGACAAATTGTTCACTCCGACGTCTGTAGTTTTGAAACCACATCTTGAGAAGGGTACAAGTATTCTGTCATGTTTATCAATGATTACTCCAAAGCTGTCTTCGCCTATCCAATCAAAAACAAGTCAGACGTATTCCAGTGCACCAAAATCTTCATTTTTTTTTACAAAATCAATACCAAGCCCAGATCTCTTCTGTTCTTACCAACGATGGAGGTGAATACCTCAATCAATCAATGAAAACTTACCTCAAATCAAGGGGCATACTCCTCAAACCTGGGCTGCCACACTCCCCTCAACTCAACGGTGTTTCTGAACGGTCCAATTTCACAATATGCAAAATGATTCAAGCCTCACTCATCTCCTCCCATCTACCCAAATCTTTTTGGGCGGATGCTCTCAGACATTCTATCTTTGCTTTCAATTCTTTTCCTTGTAAAACTCCCTCTGGATTCCTGTCGCCTAACTCTCTTCTCCGTCAAGATGATGTTCCACTATCATATCTCCATCCTTTCGGCTGCAGGGTTTGGTACAAATTCCCTGAAGCAGATCAATCAAAACTTGACAGGAAAGGAAAGTGCGGAGTGTTACTGTCTTATCTCCCCAACGGCAACGGATATTGCATCCTTGACTCTCAAAGCCACAAGGTCATTAAATCACCTTCAAAAATGCTATTTTTCCTAACAACCGTCCCACCAACATGGATAATAACCCTCAACTCTCACCCACATCTGATTTCCTTCCAATTCAAACCACTCCAAATCCACCTGTGAGCACCAGCGTTCCAACCAACAAAGCTATATAGCCGCCTCCGGATGACTCGTCCACCCAATCACCACGTACACCTCCAATCACCCATCCTGACCCAGGTCCTGTGTTCAGAAACTACCAGCCTGATCCCTTGTCCCGGCCGCGCTCAACAAGTGCTGGCTCATCTGGCTCTGACTGGATGCCATCTCTCCCCACCTATCATGTCCCCCCCTCTCCACCTTCCCCTCGCCCTCCATCTTCTCCTCTTCCTACTTCTCCCATTGCAATCTCTCCCCCCGCTCCAACAGTCACCCTACCGGTCTCCTCCCCCCCCATCCGCTGTTCCTTGAGGCAATGTTAATCTCCCAGTCGCTACAGAAATTTCTCCCAATCCGATTCCGTTAAAGACAACCTTGTCGCTCCGAAGACCTGGAAACAGCTCCTCAAGTCACCACATCGCCGCCGATGGATTCTCTCCGCGCAGGATTAAATGTCCTCGCTCCAGGGTATGGGAACATGAAAACTTGTCCCTCCACCCAACGGTAGGAAGGTCATCCGTTGTAAGTGGGTTTTCAAGGTCAAAAGCCAAGCAGACGGTTCAATTCTTAAGCTCAAGGCCCGCCTTGTTGCCATGGGTTTTTCTCAAATCCATGGGCTCAATTTTGATGAATTCTTTGCTCCGACTCTCCGCATGGAAAGTCTTTGCCTTGTGTTCTCTCTGCTAGGCCACAACAATTCGATCGGCCGTCAAATCGACATCAAAACCGCCCTCCTGAACTGCCGCCTGGACAAACCAATCTACATGTCCCAACTGCCAGTATTCAAGGATCCTTCCCGCCCTGACTGGGTCTGTGAAGTATCATGCGCGATCTATGGACTACGCCAATTGCCTTGCCAGTGGAATCTTGAGCTAAGCTCTGCAATGTTCTCTCTTGGCTTATCACAGTCTTTGTATGACCTGTCTCTCTATTACAAGCTTGACAGTGTGGTTCTCAAGGGAGCAGTTGCTACTCATCTTGATGATCTTGCCGTTGTGGGGAAGCCGGGTTTTGTTAAAAACTTCATCACTGGCATCAGAGGTAAGTTCAAGGTTGGCTTGGATGAGGACCTCCACCTATTTCTGTTGCTATCCGTCCAGCGTGACCGGAAGGCTAAAACATTCTCCATTGGCCAGTCTCATTACATCAAGTCTGCCTACAACCGCTTCCTGCCCTCAACCCAGTTAAGAACTGTTTGGTCTCCAACCGCAACTTCCTTCAAGCTTCTCCGGAAGCGGAGTCCAGACTCTCCTAAAGCCCCACCCAAATACAACTAACTCATTGGTTCCCTGCTTTGGGTCTCCCAATTCTTGCGCCCTGATGTTGCTTTTGCGGTCAACCGGCTCTCTCAATTTCTTCAGGATCCCTCACTTGATCACTGGCATGCCGCAATCCGGATCCTCCAATATCTTAAAACCACTGCCAATCTGCAACTTTTCCTTGGAGGCCAGTCCCTCAATCTCATTGGCTACACAGAATCTGACTGGGCTGAGGACTCCATCGACAGACAACCCACCTCTGGATACACCTATTGACTTGGTTCAGGCGCCATCTCCTGGAAATCAAAGAAGCAGCCCACAGTCTCCCCCTCCAGCACCGAGGCTGAGTACAAAGCTCTGTCCAACGCCTGTAAGGAAGGTCTGTGGCTCAAAAATCTGCTGGCTGAACTCCACCTTTGGGATTCCTCACCAGTTGTTCTTTTTGTTGACAACAGCGGTGCTGAAGCCCTGGCAAAAAACCCTCTCCACCATTCCAGAACAAAGCATATTGACGCAAGACATCATTTCATTTGCGAATGCGTTAACCGGTCTCTCTTTGAGGTCCAACAAATTCCCACCGCGGACATGCTCGCGGATATGCTCACAAAACCTCTCCCCAGGGTTATGCTTCATAGACCCCGCTCTCCTTTTGGCTTAGTATGACGTGCTCAGCATTGGGGGGTGTTGGAGTACTTATATCTGATGCCACCCAATAGGTCTCATGTATACCTTACTGCTTCTGTCTCTGTTTTCCTTTTCTTTTTCTTTTTCTACTTCCTTCTACTCATATCAGTTTCCTCATGACTCAACCATCAGATATATCAATGTAAAGGTGTGCTTCACACGTCTGTCACATGCCCTAACTCATACTTGTCTCAGTCTGTGTTTCACCCGCGCTCATATGTCACTTTCACTGCTCATGTCACATTATCTGTGATATCTTCTCAACCACTACTGCCCGAGGACAGAGGTTGAGACAGATAGAAGCTTTTCTTCTTCATCCTTCTTTCTGCTCACTCCTCTGCATATCCTCAGGTAAGATTTATTTCTACATCATCTGTTTCTTTTTATTCCCTTTTTTCTGCTTTGTTTTCTCCAGTGACTGAATGTGATATCCTTCTTTCTGCTCACTCCTCTGCGTATCCTCAGTGAGCCCAACAGAAAGATCCCTAATTACTTCATCAATTGCGTCATCTTTCTTACCTCCGGGCTAGTTGTCAGTGGTGTTGCTGGAGCTGGTTCTGTTTTTGAGGGGCCCACAACCCAAGCTTATTTTTGCCCTTCCGGGGTGTGGGAAACGGACTTTTTTGACCCCGTCAGGAATGACCTTGCCGTGTCCTCCATCAGTTCCTCCAGGTCCAACTTTCTTTCCACCGCCCAAAAAGTGACAAGGATTTCTGGAAGAAGCGCAATCCTCCAATCCAACAACCTCTTCACCAAGTTGTTGTCGTACAAGTGCCATTGCACCCCCACCCCCTGTGGAGTGGGGGACTGATTCCTCTCAAAAACTCCCTCTTCATCGCGCCTGTCTGCCCAAATATCACCTCCTTCTTCACCAGGTAACAATAGATCCAATCAAACATTGCTACATAATACCCCAATTGCGCCCAAATCCAAACTCTGCCTTTTGAGCTTTCTTCTGGCGCATTTTGCTTGAATTAGCTCTCCCAAAAACAAGGTTTGGGCCTTCCCCACCGCACCAAGATTTCTGCCTTCAGTTTTGGCCAATCAAGTTCCCCATACCCTTCCATCTCCTCCACATCCCAAGCATTTCCTTTGTCTGTGATGAAGAGGAAGACAAGCCAAGCCTTATCCACACCTGTTGCACCTTCTACGTTGGCAATTCCTTTGTATTGCTCAAGGAATTGCTCAACGTCCTCAGTTTTGAACAGGATATGAGGATATTCCCGCGGCCTGATGCAAACGGACTTGTGATTGGCACCATTGTTGGAACAAGGGACACCATATCACACACCTGATGAGGGTTGCTTCTGAGAAGCCAGAGGAGGAGGAGGAGGAAGTTGAGTGGGGGTAACGTTAGATGACCCTGAAATGGTTGATGGGTGGTACTGGGACATTGCACTTGCTATTTTCAAGAGACAAGGAACAAAAGATTACTTCCCAGCCAGACCCCCTGATGTGGAATTCAGAAGAAGACTTCTCCTTTAATGGTTCCCTAGTTCAAACGTTATTGATCCCTTGTGTCTGTAAACCCTGAGTGCAACTGTTTACCCTTTGACTGAGAGATAGAGGAATGAGAGTATAGATACTTCCAAAACCTATGATAATCCAATGTGATCCTCTGTGATCTGATGTCTGATCCTCCATCCGGGTTGAGAGTGAGGTTTAAGTAACCTCCCCTCAACCCTAACCTAACTACAACCATAAAAAAACAAGAATAATGAAATACAACCCCTAAGCACAGAAACCTAGCCCCAACCCTATTCTTCCCATCCCATATCCCATATCCATCTGTATTGCCAGCCTGCCATTATGCCCACCCTGTTTGTCCTTCTCATGAAGCGGCCCTTGGGCTGCGCCCATCTTGGAGGCCCCCGTGCATGTCTGCATCCGCCCAATGAACCATTCCAGATATACAAGATATATCTGCACAATCCAATCCGCGTCTTGCAATGTGCAATCATTCAAATCCAATCCAATCCATGATGCATCTGTTGGGATTACTGCTCTTTCATCTCCAATCCCATGTAGTTTCCTCTTATTCCTTTTTTTCTTATTTCTTTCTTTCTTTTCTGTCTGTTTTTCTCTATTTTCTATTTTCCTCCATCTCTACTGTCTCCTGTCACTTCCATCACAGTGTGACATTCATAACTCATCCCCACTCAGTTGTCCTTACTTATTGTCACACGCACGCGCCCTGTTTCCTATCCTCAAATGTCCACTAACCATGTCACACTCTTGTGATATTTCTATCATTGTGTCCACCTGAGGACAGAGCTTGAAGCTGGTAGAAGGATTTCCTTTCCTCATCCTTCTACCTATTGTCTTCTCTCTGAATATCCTCAGGTGAGTAATGTTTTTCTTATGTTTCTTTCTCTCTGACTGATATACGTGAAATCCATCCTTCTACCTATTATCTTCTCTCTGAATATCCTCAGAATATCCTCAGCCCAACAGTTTATGATCCCAGAGATGCCCAACAATCTTAACTGATAAGTGAATCACCCAATTTAGAAGGATCCGGCACAATTGTGCCAAAAGAAACGATTAGACATGGAAGACAGACACAATGGTCACCCGGTCCTTAAAATACCTTCCATTCTCCCTCTCAATTCACCTGGATCAGATTTGAACTATCTCAACTGGTCTATGATCTTACAAATCCACTTTTGAGAAACCGGCGTAGGATATCTGCTTACCAAAAATAGCCCCAAACCTAACCAAGATATGTGGAATAAAGATAATCTAGCAGTATGCTCAGTCATATCTAGATCAATCAATCCTTCAAATTTTCAATTCATACAAAAGCATGAAGAAAGTGCCATTGGCATGTGGAACGCTCTACATGATGCTCACCAAGACAATTCATCTGGCGGACAAATGTATTGGTTAAGAAAACTTCTTCTGAAGAAACTTAATGACAAGGAAATGACCGCCCACCTTTTGGAAATAACCTCCTATGGTGAAAAACTGGCCTCCTTGATTACCCCTGAAAACCCTCTCACCGCAGATGACCTCCTGTCTACGGCAATTCTACTCTCTCTTCCTGACGACTGGTTAGCATGCGTCTCAAGCATGATGAATGAGGAGACAGTCTCATCATCTAAGCTCATCAATGCACTCAAACAGGAGCACTTAAGAAGACAAACCAGAAATGAGGACCTCTTAGCTGCAAATCTAGCAAAGCAAACACCCTTGAACTTTCTCAAGTCATCAATCCGACAAGACAATAATACTCAGAATCCAGGGAAGATCTACTACTGTACCAACTGCAAGGCCAAGGGACATTCTTTCTCAAGATGCCCCAAGGTCCTGGAAGCCCTTGCTGCCTCCAAAAGAAACAACCAACAACTTCAAACAGTCAAAAAGCAAACGTTACAAAGGCAGATCAAAACACCAAAATCAATGACGGAGACGACTTCTCTGATTTGAAAATCGTCATCCACGCCGGATATGCCTCATGTAACCTTACCCAAACAGAAAAGAATCAATCGGGAAATGTTGACTTCAACCTTGACTCCGGATGCTCACTTTCTATGACACCCCACGCATGGCAACTCAACTCTCTAAAATCAAAAACAATCTCCATCCAACTGGCCAACGGTTCATCAATCACCTCTATCAAAGAAGGATCTATGACCCTACCAGTTGGTAAGATTAAGGAACTTCTGGTGCCAAACCTTCATGAACCTCTTATGTTGATCTTGAGTATCTGCGACGCAGTTTTTCAAGTGATTTTTACATGCACAGGATGCAAAATACGTTGACAAGAATCATTGGACAAGAACACGCCTATCACCTTCCAAGGATATTGGAAAGGAAATCTCTATTATCTTCCACGTAAATTTGTGAGCCATTGGGAGACAGCCCTTTCAACATTCTCCAACTTTCCTGATGACAGTCTTTTTGGTTATAACTGTAAATTTTCTCATCTTAACTTGAAGTCACTCAGAAAGCTACTCAAAACTCTCCAAATCACTCCAACATCCAACGACAAACTATCAGTCCAACAGTACCCCACCTGCATCAAATCCAAAATGTCACAAAACCCCTTCCATTCAAGACTCAGCTATTGATTGAACACCCCTGGAAAAATCATACACTCCAATGTATGCAGCTTTGAAGCAAACTCCAGAGAAGGATTTAAGTATTTTATTACTTTCATCGACAATTGCTCCAAGGCCCTTTTCGCCTACCCACTACGGTCCAAGTCTGATGCTCCCAACTCAATAAAATCGTTCATCTCATTTTTTGAAACCCATTATCATCATCCGGTTCTCTCACTGCGCACCCATAACGGAGGCAAATACGTGAACACCAAACTACAAGAGTTTCTTTTGTCCAAGGGAATTTGCCCAGCCTGGGCCTCCTCACTCTCCTCAGTTGAATGGAGTTGCTGAGCGCTCTAACCAAACTATTCTTAATTTAATTTGATGCTCTCTTTCCTCCTCTCGTCTGCCAAAGTTGTACTGGGCTGATGCCCTGCATCACTCCCTTTTTGCATTCAACTCCTACCCCTACAAAGAACCTCACCGCTTCGTCTCACCAAACTCCATTCTCCAACACACCGACGTTCCTCCTTCCTATCTTCACCCCTTTGGATGTCTTGTGTGGTATAAAGTCCCCAAGCCTAACCCCTCCAAACTTGACCCAAAAGGACGTAAGTTGATTCTTCTGTCTTACCTCTCTGAAGGCAATGGATACCGCCTTCTGGATCTTGAAAATTGTAAAGTCATCAAGTCATGAGACGTCATTTTCAACAACACCGCTTTCCCTTACGCCAATTCTCATCAATCCGTTCCCACTTTGACTCCTCCTGATAATCTCATCTGATTCACCTGGCCAACTGTCCTCACATCTCCCAAACCTCCTACACACACCGTAGTCGCGCCCTCAACCACCAGCATCTCCCAACCTGTCTCTCTCCGCCCCCTTCCCCCCCTTCTTCTCTTCATCCCCCCTCCCCCCCCTACTAATCTCCTTAAGCCTGCTCATCCTGCTGCCCCACTCCTCTCTTCTCCCGCCCCATCCAATGCAGGAACCCCCATCTTGCCCACCGGTCACTTCAGGCCCTCTCCTTCCGCTCCAAGATCCAGATTGTCTTCTTCTTCCAACAGCTTGGTTTTCCCTCCCCCTCTTTCTCCCTCATCTGTTCCGTCCTCTCCTCATTCCTCTCCTTGTGTTCTCTCTCCGTCCTCTCTCCCTTCTCTCCCTTCGCGTCCTGTTCCGCTCTCTCCGACTGCCCCAACGCCCCCGCCCCTGATTGACTCCTCCTCTCCCCGCTCCACAACGCTCCTCCAGAATCACTTGTGCACCCTTTTGGTTTGGCAACTACTCGCACTCCGCCTCAATTAAGGACAATATCCTGGCCCCAAAGACCTGGAAGCAACTGATGAAGAACCCTCATTGCTCCAGGTGGATACTCTAGGCTCATGAAGAAATCTCTTCCCTGCGCGGTATGAAGACCTGGGAGCTTGTTCCTCCCCCAAAAGGCCAAAAGATTATTTGGTGCAAGTGGATTTTTAAGGTGAAACGGAAAGCTGACGGCTCAATCATCAAGCTCAAGGCTTGTATTGTTGCAATGGGTTTCGCCCAGGTTCATGGACTCAATTTTTCCAAAGTGTTTGCTCCAACCCTTTGCCTCAAGACGCTTTGGCTACTCCTCAGCCTTCTCGGCACCAAAGGTTGGGTTGGTCGTCAGGTTGATTTCAAAACAGCATTTCTTAATGGCCACCTTGATGAACCTGTCTACATGACTCAACTGCCGCGCTTCAAGGATCCGCTGCACCCTGACTGGGTGTGCAAAGTCTCAAGGGCGATCTAAGGCTTAAAACAGTTGCCTCGGCAGTGGAACATTGAGCTAAATGCCGCCCTACTCTCCATTGGCCTCACCAGATCCGCTTACGACCCCTCTCTATACTTCCAACTGCGCAATGGGGTCCTCATAGGTGCTGTCACGGCCCACGTGGACGATCTAGCAGTCGTGGGAACCCCCGATTTTATCGCGCCATTCATTAAGGACATTGGAGAACGTTTTGCGATTGGGTCTGACAAAGACCTCTCCCTCTTTCTATCCATATCCATCCAACGTGACCGCAAATCTGGTACAGTCTCCATTGGTCAAAAGCACTAAATCAACTCAGTTGCCTCCGTTTTTCTTCCATTGGTTTCCCCGCCCACCCTCTCACCCACCGCTACAACTTTCAAGTCTCTGGTTAAGGGTAAGGTTGGCCTTCCGCCTTCCCCTCCCCAATACAACCAACTCGTTGGCTCGCTTCTTTGGATTTCCCAATGCACTTGCCCGGACGTGTTGTTTTATGTGAACAAACTCTTGCAATTCCTTTAAGATGCCTCCATCAACCACTGGAATGCGGCGCTCAGGGTTCTTCAATATCTCTCTGCCACCAGAACCATGACGCTCACTCTCAGAGGCTCTCACCTCACTCTTGCCGGCTTTGCGGACTTGGACTGGGCCAAAGACCGTGAAAATTTTTGCTCTGTTTCCGGTTACTTTTTTCGCATAGGCTCAGGTTTGATCTCCTGGAGATCCAAAAAGCAGCCAACAGTTTTGCTCTTGAGCTTGGAAGCGGAATATAAAGCCCTATCCGACTGTTGCAAAGAGGGGCTATGGCTACGAAACGTAATGGTCAAACTACAAATCCGCGACTCCAGCCCAGTTCCTCTCTACGTCGACAACAAAGGCGCTGAGACTCTGGCAAAGAACCCCGAACACCATTCTTGCACAAAAAACATCAACACAAGACACCATTTCATCCAAGAATGCGTATCTCGAGGCGTCTTCACTGTTCACCATGTGGGTAAAAAGAAAATGATTGGGGATATGCTAACCAAACCGCTAACTTGGTTCGTCCTCAAAACCCATCAAGCCCTGTTTGGCCTCACTGCAGGTGGTTAGCAAGGGGGGTTTTGGGATTACTTCTCTTTCATCTCCAATCCAATGTAGTTTCCTCTTATTCCTTTCTTTTCTTATTTCTTTCTTTCTTTTCTGTCTGTTTTTATCTATTTTCTATTTTCCTCCATCTCTACTGTCTCCTGTAACTTCCATCACAGTGTGACATTCATAACTCATCCCCACTCAGTTGTCCTTACTTATTGTCACACGCACGCGCCCTGTTTCCTATCCTCAAATGTCCACTAACCATGTCACACTCTTGTGATATGTCTATCATTGTGTCCACCTGAGGACAGAGCTTGAAGCTGGTAGAAGGATTTCCTTTCCTCATCCTTCTACCTATTGTCTTCTCTCTGAATATCCTCAGGTGAGTAATGTTGTTCTTATGTTTCTTTCTCTCTGACTGATATATGTGAAATCCATCCTTCTACCTATTATCTTCTCTCTGAATATCCTCAGAATATCCTCAGCCCAACAGCATCTCCAGATGCTGAGCCCAATTTGACTGCTGCTGAGCCCATAGCACAACTTTCTGCAGCAAAGCCGCACCCATTGCTGAGTGCGCTACCCCTTCTGAGACCTCCGCTACTGCTGAGCATGCAGCGCGCAGTCAATTCTGACTTGAATCTATAAAAGACCACCACAATGCCCGAAAACAATTTCAGGCAGACAACTTTCAACATTTATCACCCCCCATCCATAGACAGATAGAGTGGCAAGAGGCAGGAGTACAACCGCCCAAAAACGATTGCAGGCAGACAGCTTACAGAATTTCTTGCCCCCCCTCCAAAGACGGAAGGGGTGGCAACAGACAGGACTATGACCGCCCCGGATTGATTGCAGGCAGACTACTGAAAAAATTTCTCACCCCCCATCCAAAGACAGAAGGGGTGGAGAAGGGCAGGACTAAGACCTCCTGCAAATGATTGCTGGCAGACAACTTACCATATTTCTTACCCCCCCTCCAAAGATGGATGGAGTGGAAACAGAAAGGACTATGAACGCCTGGGATTGATTGTGGGAGGATGACTTAAAAAATTTCTTAACCCCCATCCAAAGACGGAAGGGGTGGCAAGAGGCAGGACTAAGACCGCCCGCAAATTATTGCCAGAAGAAAACTTACAGCATTTCTCACCCTCTATCCAAAGACAGAAGGGGTGGCAAGAGACAGGACTAAGACCACCCACAATCAATTGCGGGAGGACAACTAGGGGGCTGGGATTGATGGTTGATAGGACCCTTCTTGGTCTTTTGTTTGCTCATTATCATCTTTTCTGTTCATCTCAATGGTGGGTGTATGATGACTTTGGCCAACCAAGGTTGCAAGAGACCAAGGGTGGGATGATTTGTTGAGGATCTTGGCCCTGGAGATTGCAAGGATAAAAGAGGGGATGATGGATGAACAGATTACAATTGTTGTCATTGTTGTCCTTTGTGGCTTACAAACAACAGTTGGTGAGTCAATTTAGTGGATGGCCTGATCAGTGATGAGGATCATAATCATAATCCTCAGAGGATGGGTGATGAAGGACAAGGAAATAGCTAAAAAAATAAATGGCAAAGCAAAAGCCAGGATTGACCAAGAAGGGAAAAACAAGCATGAGAACAGGGAGAGTTGAAAACAGGACCTGGGAGTTGAATACCCAAGGAACTGTCCTATAACATTAGGACAGAGGAATTTGAGGATTAGAAATCTGAAAGCTGCTCATTCTGGAATCAGAATATATATATACATATATATTGATGAAATATTATATATAAAAAAAATTAAAATTTTTGCCCCATTTTTTAGAGGTGTCCCAATTTGGTCACCACATTGTTAAAATACGTACGCACTTACGCGGGTGCTACGTATAAGTGTAATCCAAATGGGATGCACAAATGGGCCTCTGAGGCCCATTGGACACACACACGGACCATACGGGCCCATGTGGATGCAACAGAGTTGGGGAAACTGGCCTCAAAACGCGTGAAATAGACCCATTGGTACACGGGCCCTAACGGGCCCGATGGGGTATATGGGCAAATACGGCCAGATGGGCTTGTATGGGCATAATTGGGCCCAAGGTTTATTTTGGACATACTTGGCCAGACGGGCTGGCCTGCAAAAGTAGTCTTTTCTCACAATTCGGGCTTGGGGCGGCCCATTAGGGTTGCCGCCCGTGTCGCGGCCCGCTTGGGGCCGCTGCTCGCGTCGCGGCCCGTTCGGGGCCGCCTGTGTTCCTCGGCACGGCCAAGGGATCCCGCGCGGTGCGATGCCGCGCGGGCCCGGCTGGTCGCGACCGGCGACCAGCGCCGCGGAGCCGGGGCTCGCGGCCCCGGCTCGCTCCCCCTCCCCTCGCTCGCCGTCGCGAGGGGGAGGGGGCAGGCTGGCTGGGTTGAACCAGCCAGCGACCGGCCGCAACGAGGCGGTCGGTCAGGGCAGGGGGGACCTGACCACCCCCTTGCCCAAGGAGGTGGCGGCGCCGGCCGCAAGAGTAGCGACCAGCAGGTGGGGGGGATTTCATCACCCCCCCACCATTGATCGGTCAATGCGACCAAACCAGATAGGGGCGCTCTCCCCCCCCCTTTACCGAGGGGGAGGAGCGATGGGCCTGGGGGGGCCTGATCACCTCCCAGGCCAATTTACATGACGACGCCCTGGGGGTATCGACCCCCAGGGCCCCTGGTGAGGGGATTTGACCGCCCCCACCAGGGATTTGTAAGAGATAGAGGGGGGGACAGCATGTCCGCTGGTCACACCCCCCCATGTGAGGTTGAAACCGGACCCAGGTGAGCCCTGGGTCCCACCTGGCCCATTTCAGGGGCCAGGGGCTGGATGCATGAGGCAACCAGCCCGTAACAGGGGTAATGATGCCATCAGGGCCGGTTGTAATAGACAACCAACTAAGGGACTGAACAGCAATTGGCTGGTTGAGCCCCGTAACGGTGGAAACACAAGAATGGACCGGAATAGTCTGGTTGTAAGGGTTCAGGGACTAATGCCATGTGGGCTGATGCAGTCCAAACCAAGTAACAAGGCCTGTAGAGCCTGTAGAGCTCTTTTGGGGCGGAAAATTTGCCCTTTGGCTTGTTGTATCATGGGCTCACAAGAGGCCAATCTTTTGTACTTAAGGAGCTCTTCTCCCTGCTGTTTTCCATCATTCATTCATCATCCAATCGAATTCATCCAACATATTGCCCCATTGTGAGAGCCCCATTAGCCATTATTGACACACAGTGTCCAGCATTTCTTTTGCTTTAAATACTGCTCATTTGCCTAAGCTAATTGCTGGCCATAATTATAACACATTATCAGTACCAACATCATCATTACTTCCAAGCCATCTAGACCTTTGTACCTTACTTTGGAGAACCTCAAAGACCTCAAGTTTTCCAAGAAGATGTCCTATATCCCTGATGTTAGCTCTACCAAAATAGTTCTGAATAGTCAGAACTATAATGCTTGGGCTGTCCTTATGGATAGTGAGCTGGATAACATCTGCTGTGGGGAAATTATGGATGCAGATGACACTCTGATCAGTTCAGAAGTGGAGAAGAAGTCTTACCATCTGATCCTTAGGCATCTTGATGAGAATCATGTGACATGGGTTGCTGATACTCTTAGGGAAGATGAGAGGAGGAGGGGCAGCATCCTTTGGAAGCTGCTTAAGTCCAAGTATGCTGGTGATTCTGTTCACCAGAAGGGTATAGCCTTTAATAAACTGTTCAAGTTACAATATTCGAATTGTAAACAGTTTGTGGCAGAGGCTAGGTCTAGTATAGCCAAGTTCAAGTCATCTGGACTTAACATGGATCCAGAGTTTTTGTCACTCTTAATCCTTCAAAAGCTGCCAAAAGAGTTTGATTCCTTAGTCAGAATCATTTCTCAATTGGATCCTCTTCCTGGGGAGGAGGATGTGCTTAAAAGGATTGAAAAGGATGACCTTCAATTCAAGATGAAGGGGGGTTCTGGAACAGCCCTAGTTGGAAAGACTGGAAAATCTCGCAAGAAGGCGAAAAAGGATTTGTCCAAGGTCTTATGTTACAATTGTCAGAATAAGGGTCACTATGCTAAGGACTGCAAGGAGGCCAAGAAAAGGAAGAAGTCCGAAGGAAATGACAAGGAGGTCAATCTCACAACTGAAAACGTTGCAATGGTGGCATTGGATGCTCCAATTGAAGAGGCTGTTGTGGAAGAAGGTCCCAACAAGGAGGCCAAAATCGATGAGGATCAAGAAATGGACTTGATTGATTATGAAGTGAGTAATCTTAACCTCAAAGATAAGAACTTATCAGTGACTGATAAAGCTTCTTTCCTACTAGGAGGATTGAAGGAGGATGTTCTTGTTTTGATTGATTCTGGTTGTACAGATCACATGTTTTTTGAACCAAATTTATTTTCAAATCTTAGTGATTATGATGGGGTTGTAAATATTGGTCAGAAAGGCAGAACAATTCAGATTAAAGGAATTGGAAAAGTTATTCTTGCAAATCAACTGGGTTTCCAAATTACTTTTGATAAAGTGTTCTATGTACCAGAGTTGCCTTACAACCTTGTGTCTCTTGGGGTGTTATGGAAAAAAGGTTTCCAAATTCGTTATCTTAAAGGAGATAGGTTTGTTATTGATATGAATGGGAGAACTGTTCTTAGTGGACAAGTTCGGAATAAGCTTCTGTGTGCAAGCTTGTTCAAATTCTCAGCTCTGAGCACTGTTTCTCACAATAGAAGTGGCCATAAGGTAAAGGACAGCAACTGTGAGAGTTGTACCTTGGGGGCTAAGACTAGAAATGTGTTCTCTAAGAGTAGAGGTCACACAGATGTTCCTAGAGAGGAATTTTCCATTGATTTGGCAGGGCCATTCACTCCAGAGTCCCTTGGTGGGGCAAGATACTTCATCAATTTAGTTGATACTGCAACTAATTATGTTTGGGTTAAACCAATTTGATCTAAGGATCAGACCACAGAGGAGGTTTCTGTAATCTTCAAAGTCTGGAAACAGAATGGTCTGATGAAGGAGATCAAGAGGGTTATTACCGATGGAGGGGGTGAATTTGTGAGTAAAGATTTTGGGAGGCTGTTGAAAGATTATGGTATCATTCATATAGTCACTACTGCAAGTACTCCACAAAATAATGGAATAGTTGAGAGAATGAATAGGACTTTACTGGACAAAGTCAGAACTATTATGTCTCAATCTGGTCTGCCAAAGTTCTTATGGGCTGAGTTGATGTGCACGGTGTGTCTGTTGCACAACATTATAAGTGTTAATGGGAAGTGCCCCCATTATCAGTTTTGGAAGTTGTACCCCAAAACATCACACCTAAGAACAATTGGTTGCTTGGTGTATTATAGTGTCCACCATAATGAAATGGTCGGAAAATTAGACCCTAGAGCCAGAACAGGGGCACTTGTAGGCTATGATTTAAAAAGTAAATCTTATAGGATCTATTGTCCAGGGACAAGAAAGGTTATCTGTAGCAGGGATGTAAAATTCGACGAAAGTACCTTTCCACTCAAAAGGAGTGAAGATGTCGTTGTGATTAAGCCACAACAAGAAATAGAATTAGCACCTATTTCACCAGCAAAAGCTGTGGAACATGTGGTTCCAGAAGATGAAGAGGTGGCAGACGTGCCACAAGAGGGTTCAGTACCCGCTCCAGGTGATTCTGTGGAATCAGAACCTGATGAGCCTCCACCTCTGGTTAGAAGGAGTGGTAGGGTTAGAGTACCGGTTGACAGGTACGGGGAGTGGAGATCCCATTATGCTGCCGCAGGATATGAGGAAGATACATTTCAGGAACAGTGTATGCTCAATGAAGTCCTGGAGTTGAGTTCAGAAATGGGTAACAGGGTTAACCCAAATAGCTTTGGCCAAGCTATGAATTCTGATGAGAGAGCCAACTGGAAGAGTGCTATTTTTGAGGAATTTGATTCTCTAGAGAATAATAGTGCCTTTGAAGTGGTTAAGTGGGATTCTGTTCCAAAAGGAAAGACCATTGTGGGGTCTCGATTGGTGTTAAACAAGAAGTTTGACACAAATGGAGTTTTGAAAAGGTTCAAGGCTAGATGTGTTGCACAGGGCTTCAAGCAGAGAGAGGGTATTGATTACCAAGAAACTTTCTCACCAACTGGAAGGCTGTCCACCTTCAGGTACATCATTGCTCTGGCAGTGGAGTTGGGTGAAGAAATCAGACAAGCTGATTTTGTAACAGCATACTTGAATGCAAAACTTGGAGAGGAGGAGACTGTTTATATGTTGATTCCTGATGGTTTTCGTGAATGGTTAGTAGAGACTAAACCAGAAACCATGAAGAAAATCTGTGTTAGAACTTTTCTTTCGGCAGATAAAGGGGAATATGTCCTCAAGCTGTGTAGATCCCTGTATGGATTGAAGCAAGCAGCTAGGTCATGGTATAACACCATGAGTGAGAAACTGATAGAGATTGGTTTTAAGACGTCTGAGGCCGATCCTTGCCTTTTTGTGAGAAAGGATGCAATTTTGTTTGTATGGGTCGATGACATTATCATTATTGGTGATGGTAAAGAGAGAGTCATGGAGACACTCAAAAAGGAGTTCAAGATAAAAGATCTTGGTCTGGCACAACAGGTGCTAGGAATGAAAGTTAGTAAGGGCAAGAATGGTATTAAGTTAGACCAAAGCCATTACGTTGAAGCTCTTCTTAAGCAGTATGGCTTAGAGGATGCAAAGGAGTTTGGTACTCCCATGCAGTCAAACATTCGGTTAGAGAAGTCTACAGATGAGGAGTATCTGGAGTTTGTTCAATCAGGGAATGACTACAGGTCAGCTGTCGGATCGCTTAATTATTTGGGGCAGTGTACAAGGCCCGATATTGCGTTTGCAATTGGGGTCTTGTCGCAACACTTAGAGAAGCCAAGCATGAGGCATTGGTCAGCGTTTAAGAGAGTTATGAGGTATCTTAAAGGAACACACAGTCTGGGACTGTTGTTTTCAAAGTCAGCAAACTTTGATTTGGTTGGTTATTCCAATGCAAGTTGGGCAGATGGTAACACTAGGGAATCAACAAGTGGTTTTATATTCTTTTTGGGTAAGAATCTGGTGTCATGGATGTCCAAGAAGGTGTTGGCAATAAGTCTTTCATCAACAGAGGCTGAGTATAGAGCTTACTTAGCAGCTTCACAGGAAGCAAAATGGTTGAGAAAAGTCTTAGAGGATACACATAAACCACAAGGGTTTGCGTTGTTGTATTCTGATAACCAGAGTGCCATTGCGTTGGCACAAAACCAAGTGTTCCATTCAAGAACAAAACATATTGATGTTCACTATAACTATATTCGGGACACAGTTAACTGCAATGAGATTGTGTTGAGGTACATGCCCACTGGAGCAATGATTGCAGATATCTTGACTAAGGCATTAGACAGAAACAAGCATCAAGGCTTTGTGACTAATATGCGGATGTCACCCCTTTTGGATTAAGGGGGTGTGTTAAAATACGTACGCACTTACGCGGGTGCTACGTATAAGTGTAATCCAAATGGGATGCACAAATGGGCCTCTGAGGCCCATTGGACACACACACGGACCATACGGGCCCATGTGGATGCAACAGAGTTGGGGAAACTGGCCTCAAAACGCGTGAAATAGACCCATTGGTACACGGGCCCTAACGGGCCCGATGGGGTATATGGGCAAATACGGTCAGATGGGCTTGTATGGGCATAATTGGGCCCAAGGTTTATTTTGGACATACTTGGCCAGACGGGCTGGCCAAGTATGTCGTCTTTTCTCACAATTCGGGCTTGGGCCGGCCCATTAGGGTTGCCGCCCGTGTCGCGGCCCGCTCGGGGCCGCTGCTCGCGTCGCGGCCCGTTCGGGGCCGCCTGTGTTCCTCGGCACGGCCCACGCGGGGCCCAAAGGCCCGCGCGGGGCTGTTGCGCGGCCAAGGGATCCCGCGCGGTGCGATGCCGCGCGGGCCCGGCTGGTCGCGACCGGCGACCAGCGCCGCGGAGCCGGGGCTTGCGGCCCCGGCTCGCTCCCCCTCCCCTCGCTCGCCGTCGCGAGGGGGAGGGGGCAGGCTGGCTGGGTTGAACCAGCCAGCGACCGGCCGCAACGAGGCGGTCGGTCAGGGCAGGGGGGACCTGACCACCCCCTTGCCCAAGGAGGTGGCGGCGCCGGCCGCAAGAGTAGCGACCAGCAGGTGGGGGGGATTTCATCACCCCCCCACCATTGATTGGTCAATGCGACCAAACCAGATAGGGGCGCTCTCCCCCCCCCTTTACCGAGGGGGAGGAGCAATGGGCCTGGGGGGGCCTGATCACCTCCCAGGCCAATTTACATGACGACGCCCTGGGGGTATCGACCCCCAGGGCCCCTGGTGAGGGGATTTGACCGCCCCCACCAGGGATTTGTAAGAGATAGAGGGGGGGACAGCATGTCCGCTGGTCACACCCCCCCATGTGAGGTTGAAACCGGACCCAGGTGAGCCCTGGGTCCCACCTGGCCCATTTCAGGGGCCAGGGGCTGGATGCATGAGGCAACCAGCCCGTAACAGGGGTAATGATGCCATCAGGGCCGGTTGTAATAGACAACCAACTAAGGGACTGAACAGCAATTGGCTGGTTCAGCCCCGTAACGGTGGAAACACAAGAATGGACCGGAATAGTCTGGTTGTAAGGGTTCAGGGACTAATGCCATGTGGGCTGATGCAGTCCAAACCAAGTAACAAGGCCTGTAGAGCCTGTAGAGCTCTTTTGGGGCGGAAAATTTTCCCTTTGGCTTGTTGTATCATGGGCTCACAAGAGGCCAATCTTTTGTACTTAAGGAGCTCTTCTCCCTGCTGTTTTCCATCATTCATTCATCATCCAATCGAATTCATCCAACATATTGCCCCATTGTGAGAGCCCCATTAGCCATTATTGACACACAGTGTCCAGCATTTCTTTTGCTTTAAATACTGCTCATTTGCCTAAGCTAATTGCTGGCCATAATTATAACACACATCACCAAGTTGATGATTAGGTGATGGACCTTGTGTTAGCTGGTCATGGGATCTTTGATGGGTCTCATTCTCATTGTGAGTGGTGGTTGAGCTCAACCAATGGTTGCAAGTACTCAAGCCAAGGGTATTTCTTTTGGGATGATGATGAATCCCAGGATGATCTGCTATGATTGGGGGTGATGTGATAGCCGTCATCATCTCCAATTTCTTGAATTCTATTGACTGAATAGAGATCCACACTAGGTTAGGGATGTGGATGGGGTAGGGATGCCAATAAGGATGAGGATGGCGCGCATGCTTGGCCCAAGGAAAAAATTGGGATGCTAAACATGAAGAGGGGCTGGAAAATCCTAGAGTTCATTTCTAGACTGCTAGGACAAGGGAAAGTTTACAATAGGGAAATCTGAAAGCTAGCCTTACAAAATCAAAGAACAATATTTTTTTTGGAAATATTATATATACAAAAAAATTAAAATTTGCCCTTTTCTTATGAGTGATTTCCAGTTTCCAGAAACGGGGCATCAACTTGGAGTGTTGTTATGCCCCCGTAGAGCATGTAAAAACCAGGCTACCTACAAGCCGCATGAGACTTCCTCTTTGTCCTTCTTCACCCCATGCTTTCACTCTGGATAGGCAGTTAATTTTATGGATGTTGATGCCTGTTTTCTGGAAACCCGACATCACAGGAAGTGTTATGCCCCTGTCAAGAATGAAACAACCCGTCAAGTGAAGTAAATCAAATCTGGTCATATTTGAAGTTCTGTGTCAATTCCTTGCTTATTTTGCTGTACCCGGGCATAACACTGAACAAATTTGATGGATGTCCAGTTTCTGGAAACAGCACATCAACATCCATAAATTTCACTGGCTATACAGAGTGAAAGCATGGGGTGAAGAAGGAAAAAGAGGCAGCCTAATGTGGCTTTTAGGTATCCTGGTTTTTACATGATCTACAGGGGCATGATACTGCTTCAAGTTGATGCTGGGTTTCCAGAAACTGTGCATCACAGGCAGTTTTATGCCCCCATAGAGCATGAAACACCCCAAAGGTTGATGTCAGGCTTCTGGAAATTGGACATCAACATCCACAAATTTAACTGGCTATACAGAGTGAAAGCATGGGGTTAAGATGGAAAAAGAAGCAGCACAATGTGGCTTTTAGGTAGAATGATTTTGATGTTCTCTATGAAGGAATAACATGGCTCCAAGATGATGCCTGGTTTCCAGAAACTGGGAATCACAGGAAGTGTTATGCCCCTGTAGAGCATGAAAAACCCAAAGGTTGATGTCCTTTTTCCAGAAACTGGAAATCAACATCCATAAATTTAACTGGCTATACAGATTGAAAGCATGGGGTGAAGATGGAAAAAGAAGCAGCATAATGTGGCTTGTAGGTAGCATGGTTTTGATGTTCTCTGCGGGGCATAACATGGCTCCAAGATGATGCCCAGTTTCCAGAAACCGGACATCAAATAGGCTGGGGTGAAATGCTTTATAGGAGCATATCACAGCTTATTGATGATTCCTGGTTTGCGTCAACCAGGCATTGTCATTCAGCCATGCTATGATCCTATGAATGATGTTGGGATGATACTCAAAAGGCCTTGCTTGGTTGTTGAAAATGGGCTTTTTGTCTTGGACCTTTTATGCCCCCATAGAAAGCTAAATGAAATGAAGTTCACAGGAATGTTATAATCTACTCAAACCAGCAGTATAAACACAGTTAGGTCACTATTTGTCAATAAATCCATATAACATGGCTTTATTTGCTGATGAGTGCACTTCTTTGGCCCTATTTTCAAGGTTTATTGTAAATACCATTCCCTATGCATATATTTATAGTAATTAAACCTGTCCAACAACTTTTACACAAATGTTTCACATGATTTTCATTTAAATACCTCCCCTATTTCAAATTATGGCAGATTGCACACACCAGTACCATACTCCTTCCTTGGCAACACATCACCTTTCTTATTCCTCCAGAAACTCCCATACTCACAATGCAGTCAATTAATCATACCCCATTCTGCCATGGCCTTGTTGAGTTTCCTCTTTCTGAAATAAATACCCCAGCTCCCCCAAAACTGCTACATATTGAAGGAACATATTGGGAATTGTTATAACCCAGGGATAATAAGCTAAATTTCTACATACCAGATCTTTCTTTCCCTGTAGGAGTCCTTACCCCTCCAATTGACTCAATAATTTTACCCCTCCTCACCTGGCTCACAGGCTATGGCCCAGGTGGTGATTGGCACGCAATTATGAGGAAACTGCCTCATCCAATTCTCTTTGTGGAAACCATTCTCCATGTTGGTGCTTACACAATTACCACATTCAAGCTTGCTCTCCTTCTATTCTGTCATGAACAACATATATCAGACATACTTGATAAGCTTCTTGGTGCTCATATAATAATCAAAAGACCCCCAAGTATAACCATTCAAAAAACCAGGGCTGCCCACTGGCCAACCTACCATCCCAAAGGCTAAAAATGGAATCACTTCTTGAAAACCACTACTATGATCTAAACCTACTTGAAATACCAAGTGAATTTGATCTCAATCAAATCCATCCCAATCCACAAATATTCACCAAAAAACTCCTCCCCCACCAGGCTCAAGGACTTGCATTCTTGCTTTATTGTGAATCACCACATTCTACCTCTGCTCTGGCCTTGTGGTTTAAATCAAAAATGAATTTCTGGCACATTTGGGAAAAAAAATCAGTGGCTCAAGCTTTTCTATAATTGATCCAACATCTGTTCTACCAACTGCTTCGGGCTCCATACTGGCCAATGATATTGGTCTTGGGAAATCTTTACAAGCAACCTCCCTTATTTTTCAGAATATACGTGAATCAACCTCTTTTTACCATCAAAAAGATAAACCTCCAGCTTTTGTGCCTCACAAGGCAACTCTAAACATATTCCCACCCTGTCTTATACAGGACTGGGCAAACAAACTCAGAAAACATGTTTCCCCTCACACCATCAACTACCTGATCTACCATGGAAATGTAAGGCATTTATTCAGTCCAGATGTCCTCAAATCAGCCTCTGTCATCATCACAACTTATCCCCTCATGGAATCTACTCATGAGAAGGCACAGAAGGAATCCAACCTTTCTTCTTCTTTCAATTACTCTTGTTATTAGTTCAGGATAATCCTTGATCAGGCACAGTAAGTCTCACTGCCATTACCTGCAATTCCTGAAACTGATCATCTATAATTTGATAGCATAATCCTGAACAGCAATGGAAGGGTGACTCAAGCAATCTTTGCAATTAGAGCTCAACAACGCCTATGCCTCACTGGGACACCGGTCCAGAACCATCTAAATTACCTGATGTCATTGCTGACATTCCTCTGCACGGATATTGAAGAATCTCACAACCATTGGGTAAAAATGCTACTACCCCATCTCAAACTTGGAAAATTCAAACCACTCCAACTCATCTTGCGTCACTAAGTTCTCAGGAGAATCAAAGAGAATGAGCTTGATATTCTGCCAGATGCAAACCATCAAATTATCTGCAAACCCCTTAAACCATCTTCACAAGAATATTACAATAATCAAAGGGACATCTTTGTCAAATCAATCCGAAATAAAGAGTCCTATGTCCATCAATGTGCCAATAATCCCAAATTACTCACTAGAATTCAGGAACTCTGTGAAATCTGTGATCATCCCCTATTAGCCGAACCAAATCTGGTTCTCACATCATCTGGTAATTTTGAAAAACAAGTGAAAGAAGAAGATTCAAATTCATCAAAACGTGGTATAATTCCACATCAATTCCACCCTGCTGTTTTTTTGGAGAGCTCAAAAATTGAAAGACTAATCAACCTGATCATGGATGAATTAGAGAAAATGGATATCCCAAGCAAGACGGTGGTGTTTTCTGGTTGGAAAAGGTTTCTTGATTTGTAAGACTTCCTCAAGATAACCTTCAATGTTCACAAAGAGGCTTACCATGCTTTTCAAAAAATATTCAATTCTCAAAATTCAGATTGCTTTGAGTCATAAAAAGATCAAATATTTCCGCTTGGATGGCACCATGACAGCTACAGAGAAAAAAAATTCCTGGAATATTTTGCAAGCAGTACCTCAACCAAAATACTACTGGCATCCATCCAAGATGCAGGGGTGGGTCTCAACATCACATGTGCAAACATTTTTTTCATCATGCTATGTGGTCTATTATTTCTTTAAAAACATTTAACCTAGCTCATACCCCACCGCCACTAGGAGCCACTATGGAATCCCACAAACCAGGCTCAGGCTGTAGATTGTTTGCATAGATTGGGCCAGAAAAAAACAGTGCATTTGCATTAAATGATTGCTCCAAAAACAATTGAGGAGAATATTCAAAAGGTGATATCCTGTTCCCAAGCAATTGTTAAGCATAAATGGTATTTATTTTCTCCTAATGTTTATTCATGTTCAAAAGAACAAGGGCCAACTAGCAGAGCAAGTAAAATCACTATTCTTCAACCAGTCAGGAAATCTCCACTATCAAGCTAACTTTTTTTTCTTTTTCAGATCAACAATCATCAAAACCAAAGATTGGGGAGAGATATTTCAGATACTAAAGGAGGAGGAATAATTTTCTTTAACCATGTATGACGTGTATTTCAAGGAATGAATGAAAATATGTAAAATAATATTTATGATCAAATTTATTTTTTATTCAGGCTGCAGGTGTTCCATCATTCTTAATCACCTCAATATGTTGTATTTTTAATGCAGATCTTGTCGCAAGCTGTAGTGTGTTGAGCCAAGTTACATTGTAAAATTTCCAAAATAATTTGGCTAGAATCCTTGGATTTACCTCAAATTGGGTGCAAGATTTCCTATCAACAAACCTGGGCTGCCTTTTTGCCTTACCAATCCGGCTTCCAGTCATTATTTGATGGTCAATGAATTCCATCAATTGGGAAGCTCTTTCTGAACGCCCTTCTGATTGTGTCTTCCTGTGAACGGTTATACCATTTTTATTCACCTCTTCTGTATTGGAGCACACTGCAGTATCATTTAACAGTGCTGCAAGGGCCACATAATTGTTTTCATGAGACCATTTCTGCCTCCTCTCTGATAGCTGCAAAATTGAATTGTGCATTGTCAGTTCAGTTGCCACAAGTTTGGGATTGAATGGCTTAATCTTTTACGTACTTTGGAAGTCCTTTTCTTGGCCTTTCTTTCCTCAAAAGCAAACTCCACACTCCTTTGAATCAATCTCCACTTGGCCTGTAAATGAAGAAAGTACTTTTCCAACAGCGTGGACACAATTGCATGGCTGAAATGGTCAGGGGACCAAAAAAAATTTTTTTACTCCCGGGTATGAAGTGCAACATCCAGTGTACAAAAAAACAAGACATCCATCACTTGTTTAAATGGATGCTTTCATTGAATCATCCAGTAAAAAGTAAACTGAGTCAGACCAAGCGCTTGAAGGCAGGTTTGGGTGAAACTGGGTATGGCTTGGGTGTGTTTTTCAGGTGAGGCTGGTGCGGTTGGATTTCTCTGATCAAATGCAATACCCTTGCCAAGCTGAAATGCCAAATAACACTCATTGTTTCTGGGAGTTTGTGGTAATGTGGTGACATCCCTATTCTTCATTTGAAGCAAGAATCTGGCATGAGCATGGACCACAGTGTACATGGTATCAGTCTCTGATGGGAGTTTTTCATTCAACCATTTCTGCCTCTCCTTGTTATTTTTCCTTTAGCAGATAGGGAGGCCCTGGATCTGATTCCTTCATGTTGTTGTGCTTGTGAGTCCCTTGCATACTCTCCCACTGGAACAAAGAGGTTATCAAACCAGTTAGTCAATTTTTAATCTGGTTTAGATAATTTAAATTGTTAAACACCTTCTCCAGCATTATCAGGCTCATTTTCTATTTCCATTTCTAAAGAAATATAAAATTTTCAGTTGATTTTGGTCAGATGAAAAATTAAAATAATTCACTTATGTATTTCAATAGCCAACTGATCAGCTTGACTTGATTGCATTGTTAGAGTTTGAGTTTTCATTTATGTGACTTTCACTGGAGTTCAGAGTACCATTGATTGGATTGATTTGATCTTATTATTGTTAACCTTCAAGTACTAAAACAACAGGTAAAATGTAACTGGGCTGTGTTGTAGTATTGTGATTATCAGACTGTTTAGTCATGGCTATCAGACTCTTTAGTCATAGCATTTCACTTACCATGTCACTTAAACTGCTTATGCTAATTTTACCTTATTCATTTTTTACTCAACCACTTGTCAGCCTATAGTGTATTTAGTCTATATAAACACCAGTGCTCTCAAGTGGAATTCATCATCTGTTCAGCCAATACATCAACCGGAGTTTTCTTTTCCTCCTGATCTTAGGTCCGTTACGCTTGACGTTATAAGCTCCTTTCTTTCATTCTTTGATCCTTTCTTCTCACTAGAGCTCAAGCTCTCTTTACTCTTTACATGCATGACTGGTCAAAATATCCCAAAAAATGAAGTTAGGTTATTAAAAACTATTTGATAGGAGCCACCACCCACCATTCCCACATGGAGTTTCAGAAGTTGGTTGGTCTGGCAATAAAATAGAATTTACATCCAAATTCCAATGATTCAGTTTTTAGTATTTCTTTCACTTTATTTCACTCACAATTGGAACCAGATGAAAACTTTTTTGAATCTGTTGTTGTGTCAGCCAGCCCTGAAGGTGGGCTTTGAGGGGAATTAATGGATTGAGGTGGAGGTGAAATTCCATGCATTGTTACAATGGTAGCTGCTGTATTAGTTAATGCATTCACGTGCATGGCAGTTGTTGAAGTGGGTTTGGGAGGAATTGAAGCAGTATTTAATTGTTTGAGGTGTGGATCTATTGTTTCAGGATTATTCCCCACAGGGTTAGAAGGTGATAAATCTATTCAAGAGGCTTGGGAGGCTTGAATCTGTGAGATAGCTTCAATATTTGAATTTCACAGAATATCTGCATCTCTTGTTGGTTGTTCTTTGGTGAAAGAAGGGGAGGCCCTTGCTGATAAAAATGGATGATCCCGTACTTCCTCCAGATGTGGGGTAGACAAGCTCTAACAAACAGCACTAGACTCAAAGGATGTAGAAGGTTCCCCTTCCACAACCTATTGGATTGGGAGAATGGGCCACATGTCAGTCTTGCCCCTGAAGATTTAATACAAAAATAAAACCCCAAAACTAATTTTGCTATCTCACCACTTCCAAATCACTTGTATCAATTCCACCCTGAGTCAATGTGGGCTCCAGTGTATCTTGCACTTCTGGGTTTTTCTGAGACCTCTCCATGACATTCTTGGAATTCCAGGCAGAAGCCCTCAATTTTTCCTGGAAGTTACTTTCCAAGACAAATCCACTTGAGCCACCCTCCCCTCTGTTAGCAAGATTCTGCATTTGCCTCATAAGTCTAACTTCATATTTGCTGGACTGGTTGAACTTGTGAACAATTGGAGAGGAAAAATGCAAGGCTTGGGTAAAAAAAAAACTCAAAAATGCATCAGTTGAGCCAAAATTAATAAAAATTCAGCTGTATTCCACTCACAATCTTCTCCTATACGCCTTGCAGACCAAGGCACATCTGCATTAAGATGTACTACTATGTCATCATCACATGTTTGCACCCTCTTGCGCATCTCTGGGCCTAAATAGAAAACACAAAATATTCATCCTCAAATCCTCAGTCAAAATTATGGAAAAAATAATCAATTTACCCTTTGATTTATGTATCTCTTCATACACTGGCTAGCCATCTTTCTCATACCAAACTCTTTTACCTACTACCACTATTACCATTTCATCATGTGACCTTACTTTTGCATATTTTTCATGTGGCTTTCTTATCCATTCTGAAGGGTTTGGTAAAGATTGCAAGCGTCTGTGAATTGGAGCACTTGCAGGCCTTTGGGATCCCAATGGATTCAATTCAAATTCTTTGCCTCCTTTAAGATTACTTCAAAATAGTTGACCACTTCTTCCCTGGAGCTGTAAAGTCCCCCGCTATGGAATTGACCGGCAAAGTTTCTCAATTCTATCCAAATATCTTCTTTGTATTTCTGCAAAATTTAAAAATAAATAATATCTTTCCTCACAGATAAAATTAGCTTCAAATGTAGATTACCATCTGGTGTGATATTTGGAGTTGGAGCTTCAATTTGAGCACCAGGATTCATCATAGTGGAATCAAAAAGCAATTAATGAATGCTAGGTCCTCCTATCATACCCCTTTCTAAATCTTTTTTAACGGCTTATTCATAAAGAATTATCATCAAAATCATAGAAAGTGAAAATTTTGAAACTTTGAACATTTCAAAAACAGACCTGGTGCTACCATGTGATTGGATCCTGACACATATTTATCATCATTAAAAATTAACCACATGAAGTTTCTGAAGGTTTTCTCATGAAACTTGTGCTTGTTAAAAAGTTGTAAGTCAGTTAAATCTTAAAAAAAAATCCAACAAAAAAAACAGTTCAAAAGGCGTCATCAAATTTATTTACACAGAAACCTGCCTTGAAGAATCATTTCTTTGGGGGAAGAATAAATGGCAGACCCTGTTTGTATGAAAAATCAACTCATGTTTCATTGAGATCAACTTTGGCCAATTTTTTGATACATAGAGCTTGAAAATTCAACCAATTTTGAAAGCTATGCATATTATGAAATGAAAAATGAAATGAATTATTCAAAGCTCATGGTTATCTCAAAGCAAAAAAAAGAAACAAACCTCTTTTTTTCCTTTCTGGGAAGCTTGGATACCTGATCCTTTCAAAGCTGCCTCAATTTTACCATATGAAGACAGGGAATTTGACCTGTCCATTTGTTCCATTTAAACTGTCATTCTCAACAATGCAGGATTCTGATTTCCTGGAACACGTAAAGAAGCCTCTATCCTGGAGGCTAGGCTTGAACTCTCCCCATGCAAAGAAATTCCTTCAGAGGCCACACTTGCTGCCTTGGAAAATATTTGGGAGGCAACAAATGGGAAAATCATTCCTAAAATTGAAATACAATAGAAAATTTCAGAAAAAATTCAGAATAAATAAATAAATCAATGTCACATTCTACCTGGAGATGATTCCCTTGTGACATCAAGTCTCATTGCTACTGATGGTTGAATGAATCCTTCATAAAAAAAATTAATATCACCAACAAAATAAATTGATTGAATTAAAACAAAACCTACCTCCTCGTGGGACACCTATCCTTCTGTCCAATTTCTCAGATGCAGCCTACTGCACTTCCTGAAATCTCATTCTCATGCTCCATAGCTCAGGATTCTCACCTTCAGGTGGTTGCAAAGCTGCTTGAATCCTGTCACTGACACTGGCTCTCTCCCCAAGTGAACATCCGCCCCCAGAAAGCCCCAGTTGCCAATCTTATTGAAGGTGGGGAGACTACAGAATTGATTAATAAAGGTAAATAATAATTAATATCACCAAAAAAATCAATTGATTGACAAAAAATAGAACATACCTCCCATCGGGCTGCCTATCCTACTATCCAATCTTTCAGATGCAGCCTCCTGATATTCTTGACACCTCATCTTCATTCTCCAAAGCCCAGCGTTCTCACCTTCAGGTGTTTGCAGAGCTTCTTGAATCCTGGCGCTGACACTGGCCCTCTCCCCACGTGAATATCCTCCCCCAGATGCCACACTTGTTGATCTGATTAAAGGTGGGGAGACTAAGGAATTGATGAATCAAGGTAAATAAGAGTCAGAAAAAAAATTTCTAAATAAAACTAATACCTGGGTTTGATTCCTTTGAAGATGTGATTACTTTTGCTCCTATGGGGCGGGGGGAGATAATTCCCAATTAAAAATAAGACTTCAGAAATTATAATCAGTTAATATTAGTAAAACCCCTCACCTTCTTCTGAATGAGACATGGTTGGAGATGCATGTTTTTGTTCCACTCTTTTGGTCAAAATATTATGGACCAATGAGCTTTCAATTTCAGACTGTGAGCAATCTGACTTATCAATGCATTTAGAAGATGCCAATTTCTCCTTTTTATTTTTATTTTTCACTACACCTTTCTTTACTTTTTCTTTTATGAACAAAATTAAATTTTAATATATAATGATTGAAATAGTTCATATTAATGAAGACTTATCCCCACACTATGTACTAGTTCCTGTTAAATCACCCCACATTAATAAATGAAGAAAATTAAACAAACAGAGTTTCAACCCTTCACTCACAAGTAATTTCAGATTGAATATCCTCATGCTGAGAAGGTTGCCCCATTCTTGGACCCAGGTTTTCTTCATCATTTTGAATGTGCTGAATCTGATCACCTGGGGTTGGTTCTGCTGTTCATCCAAGAAAAAATAAATTAATGAAGTAAAAAAAATGGTCAGTATTTCATCCATACACACAAATAAAACTTCCTATGATGAATGCACAACATTACCTGGTTTTTGAACAGAACTTCCAACAGTAATCAAAGCTTGACTAGGATTAACTAAATCATCTTCCTCAATATATTGATTGTTTTCAGGATCATCTTCAGAAATACACAGGGGTTTTATGAATAAAAAACAAATTCATAAATCCATTGGTAAAAAACACACAAAAGAATTTGCCGTAGGGGGATATCAGTGGTGATTTTCATGAAGCACTGGGTGAGTACCAGTTTAAAGCATCTATATATAGCAATAATTTTTAAATTGACTTTCAACTGAAAATCAACAACACTTTCCATATTCTCACTTTGTTCAGGATTAGTACTCTTGAACTTGGTTCTGGATCAGGGGAAAAATGGATGAATGTCCTCGGAAAGTGAAAGTATTGGTGGGAAGTCTGGGGATTATATATTCCCCCTGAATACCTGAGATAACCTTTGGAGTGCTCCTGTGCTCTGATTAAATTACCAATAGTCAAGTCATCAGTTAAGATATCCTTCTTGCTTCTCAGCTTGAAAATATCAGCAATATGACTGCTTGACAATATCAACAATATGACTCATAATTCAATTAAAATGAAAAAATTACACATCCTCAAAAGGTTTACATGTGTCTTCATTTTTTGCCTCAATGAAAATTGGATGCAAATCATTTGATTCCCCCTTCTATACCCAATACTCATTTGATCAAACAAATCCAATCATAGAGAGAGAAAATGTCACACTCTCTGGTAAGACACTCTACATAAAATTCCACATAATATTTGTCAAAAGATTTTCAATTGAAAGTAGTGGTTTTTTTGTTCTCAGATTCAATCACACAGAAATCAAAGCACATCAATATTATCCCTATGCACCTTTCACATTAAAAATCTTAATAAAGGAGAAATAATATTAGAAATATTATTTCAAATTCTGATTCTAAATTAAAACTAAGGTAGGGCCACTGACTGACACCTACCTCAAATTCCTACTGCTTATATTTTTTAATAATTTATGAAGATTTGGAAAGAGACATGGCCTTGGAATTTTTGGCCATTTTAATATTTCACATGAAACCCCACATATAGGTTTCACAGTGGAATTTGTGTCAGAATCCAAGAATTCTGTGATTTGGAGGAGTTACAGGCAGAAATGTGATTTGTCACAATTCCTGCGCGCAGCCGCGGCAACCCAAACATCCGCGCGCTTCTGAGAAGCAGCACTGCCACCCTGTCAGCATACCTTGACAAGCCTTGTACGCAGCCTTGGGCATCTGACAAGTACGCAGCTGCGCAACTACAGGCTGACAGAATGACAAGCAGCTTGAGAAGCCCAGGTACAATGTAAAGGTGCTACAACCTAGAAGGGGACATACTACATATGTAATAAATGTCCCTGTGGATAACAGATAATCTAAAAATAAAAAAAATCATATAAAAATACTTAAATAAACTTTTTATGTATTTTATATAAAATATATTAAAAATAGCAAATATGTCAAAAATAAGATAACTAATATTTGTAAAATATCTTAAAATACTTTAAATATACAATATTGAGACCTTCAAGACATCGGTATGTCCGTAAAATACTAAGGAATTTGATTATGTATAAATATAACATGTATTCCCATAGTGTCAGCTTGCTACTATGAACAGAGCAACCTGTCATAGCAACACAAAACTATAAAAATAAGAATATCTCAATTAAAAAAAGAAGGAGTGAGAAATCCATAAATATTGTTAAAGAAATGGATTCCTCACCCAAAATTAGGTAGGGTCACTCCCTGACCCTACCCTTGAAATCCAAGTCCTTACATTTTTAAAATAATTAAAAAGAAAAGTACTAAAAATTACAACACCAGTATGGCACCTTTTTCCCATTCTAACATTTCACACGTGTTGTCATGTATATGGTTTGCACCTAAAATTCACTCCGAATTGACATGTTGTGTATATTTTAGGAGTTACACGCGGAAATGTGTTATGTCACAATTCCTGCGCTCAGCCCCGCATCATTACATACGCCTACGTACTCATAGTAGCAGTTTCCTGCGTACTAGAGACCCGCGCGCAACCCTATCCTTCCACGCACGCAGCGGATCCTATTGGTGACAGCAATGATATGCAGTAGATAAAATTAATAAGATTTCTTTATAATGGTTTATTCAATAGATTCAAAAGGATGGATGTGAATGAATGGATGAATCAATTGAGGGAAATACAACTGGGTAGAGGGGGTCTTTTATAGAGAAGATCTCCCTCACCTGTATGACTATGTACAATCTAAGAGGAAAAGAATGGAAATATGCTTTCCTCCTTGGTTTCTTTGTTTTACCATGGAGTGCAATGAACATGAAATGTTTACTTGCTCTGATAGTCCTTGCTATTCATATCTGTATAGGACATTTCAGAACTTCATAAATAAGCATTTTAATTGTTTTATTCATACATATCATACTTTCTTTTCTTTTATTCATTAGTATGATATACTGCGGTTACTGGGCTACGCTTATACTTCTGTGATGTATTTCACAGATACTTAGTCTTTCATAACTTTATTATTAATCAACATATTGAGTTGATTCTTCTTTCCATCATGGTCCAAATTGTCTTCTCTTTCAATTGTTAATAGAATCAATTTGTTATAATGAGTATTTTCCCCTCAACAGGCATTACAATCTCAACAGATCCTACCCTGCGCGCATCTGAACTGACTGATCCCCGCATCTGGGTCCGTTGTGACTGATCTGACAAGCAGGTACCTCTCAAAAGAGCTAAAACCTAATTAGGCTTGCCTGGCATATGTAAAAAGTTGACATATGCATTATTAATAATCTAAAAAGATAAAAAATTAATGAAAATTAATAAAAATTGAGTTTAGAAAATTTTTTTAATAATAAATTAAAGATCAAGGATTATCACGTAAATCATTGACTCGGATCTTTGAAGACCACAAAACTATACAAGGAGTGTTGATAAAAGTTATTAAAAATAATCTACGTGATCAGCAGATGATTGAAAATTATTAAAGGTCCACATCTAATCACTTTAAATTAATAATAATAGTACAAATAAAGGATGCGTGCAGAATGATCAAATTTATGCCATAATATATTGACAGATACTGTGGCTAAAATAGTACAGAAATCCAGAAGATCTAAGGTCAGCTGATTAACAGGACCAAGTGGACTTGCTAATTTTGCTCTGACTGGCTTGCCAGCCTCAGCCCATGAGCAGAACCCTCTCTAGGCGCCCTGAGAAGCTCAAAATCATCCCAAAAAGGTATTTATACAGACCTCTTTGGGATCCATTATTCCATCATTGGTTTACCAGGAATTATTATTATCAATCAGAAACCGTGTCATTGTTAGTCAAGTGCTTATGAAGAGTCTAATCAAGTGATTTATGACCAAGTCTGTAGTATTATTATTTATTTCTTAAAACCAATCAACCCTTGAAGTTTAGTCAGGCAATCCAACCCATCTGCTCTGAAACCCTTCCTATTATTGCAGGATTTTTGTGATAAAGTGCTCAGAGTGAGTGTTTCCCTTCCTTTCTAGGTCAGTTTCCAGTTATTCCTGGCCATTAGTGGAATAAGCCCTTTCTAAGGCACCCATCTTCATTCCAAGGTTCTTAAACTGCCTAAGGAGGCCCCTTGAAGAGAGTTTGCTTTGTCTGTAAAGACCCCCAGTAGTATAATACTGTGGCACCTCTTTTATATACATATTGAAAACCTTTTATTACCAAATCAATTAAACCTTTCAACGGCTATTATTATATTATTTATTTGAGCCTCTAAGAGTTTATTTTTGGAATAATAATTATTATTATTATTCCAGTATTTTTATTGCTCTCTGTAGCTAAAGGACTGCAAGGTTCCTGGTATCAGAGAGCTTACAACTGGAGGTCTGGCCGGAAAATATCCTTAAATAATTAATATTTGATTATTTATTCCTTGGAACAGTCTATTTTTTTAAAAAAATAAGTTAAAATACTTATGACATATATTTTTGATCCTTTGTTTCTCTAGTAGATCTTAAGACCAATAAAGAATTGATCAATTATTATTTGAACCTTCTTAAAAACGAAAAAAGAAGAAAAACTCTGTAACTTTGTCCCTGTTATTATAACTCCTGAGAAACAACAAGAGAAATTGCTTTATTATAAACAGAAGGTTATAAAGGAAAAAGAACTTGAGCTTGAAAGAATTATCAATTTCAATTCTTTATTTAGGCAGCATAAGGAGTGGAAAATTTATAAAAGAAAGCTTTATATTTATAAAATAAATAATCCTGAAGATAAAAAAAAATCAAAACTAATAAAAGCAATTATTTTTCTAAAAACATAATCTTGCCATGTAAAAACAAATAAATATTAAAATTATATTTTTTTTGTCTTTATCCATCTCAGTGGATTTGGTTTTGGTGATCCCATTGACCAGGACCTCCTAGAGGAAGTCCCAGACAGTGTACCCTTGGACTTACCCTTGGATTTTTCATAGGATCTAATTGGAACTCACTCAGACCCCATTGGAATACCCCCCAAGGACATTTTTGACCCCAACCAAGTGTTGGTACCCTTGAATTTAACTTTAAGTAAGTTAAAATAAATATAAAAAAATTATTAAAAATATAAATACACAAAAAATATTATTTTTTTATATTTTTAAGTCTTTTCTCAAAATTTTCAACAAAAGACTTACTCATTTTTTTGGTGCTATGTACCAAAACAGGCGCAACACCCGTGCAACAAGTAGAGCCCCATTGTATGGATCTCTGCCCGGAGGAACCTGTACGCTGTGGTGTCTTATTTATAACCTTGGATTGGGAGCTGCGTTGCGGGCTGCGCGCTCAGAATTTGGGGTGCACACAGTCTCAGCAGTACCTGCTGGGGGCTCAGCAGTAGTGGTTGAGGGCTCAGCGGCAGGGATTGTGGGGCTTGGCACCAGGTGCGGGTCAGGCCTACTCATGGGGGGGGGGGGCGCCGGGCCGCAACCTGCCTAGGGAATGCGGAACAAGTGATGGAGCTGGCCCGACTAAGCTTGCAGGGGGCTAGTCCAGAAGGCAAGGGCCGGGCGATTGGGGGTTATACATGCCGGGGAGGTTTGCGCGGGCATAAGCTTGGGCCAACCCATGGATCCTGGGATCCACAGGCCTGCGCGGACGGATAAACTCCAAGTAGGGCGCGGCGGAGGGCTGCGTCATGAGAAGGCCAAACCGGATGTACGTGATATTGAAGGGGAGGGTTTTGGACAGGTTGGGTGGTACGGGGTAGGGTTAGGGTGGAGCTAGGGTTCTATACTTGGGGTTGTGTTTTCATATATCTTGCTGCTTGTGGTTGTACCTAGGTTAGGGTTGAGAGGTAGGACTCAAAAATACCTCACTCTCAACTCCGGGTTGGGGGGAGGCTATTGGATTACCATACACATATAATATAGTTCATATCACCAGACTGCCAGAAAATGGTATAAGAAGGATTTGAAGGAAGGAATTTATCTTATCATCACTCTCTCTATTCTTAAGCTCATCTCATCCAATCTCCTTACAGATGCTTAGAACAATAACTTCCGGAACTTGAGGACAACTTGGGGGGTATCACCTCTCTTGTTTCCACATCTGGGGGTCTGGCCGGGAACAATCTTTTGTCAAAGTCTCTCAAAGGTACTTATGGATGCTAGCAGAATTTGCCCCTCTTTCTTCCTCCTTCTCCCACCGCCTCCGCACCAGCCCAAAGGATTACCCTCATATTCCATTCAACACCACAGATGTGGAGCAATTCATCTCACGGTATGAAACAATTGCAGACTCTGAAGGCGCATTTTAGTTTGAGAAGGTGCTCCATGTTGTCCTGTTCATCAAGGATGCGGAAGAGCATTGGGATGTAGAAGAGATGAGAGGCTACTGGAACCTGGATTGGCCAACACTGAAGGGGGACATGTTGGCAAGATGGGGGAGGCGCGACTCTTGTTTTGGGAAGGAAATTTTAAGCAGTCCGTGGAATCGGACTAAAAAGCAGGCATGTGCGGCGGGTTCTGGTTACAAGCAGAATTGGATCACGCAGAGCCGTATTACAGGCCATTGTGCAATCCGGACCCATCACTGGCAACCATCCCTTGGTCCAACAAACTTGCAGAGGTGGTAAGGGGCCTTGAGGCCTATCTGGAGAGTATTCAGCATCCTAGCGCGTCTGCGCCTTGGGTGCGCACGTATGGGGACAACAGCAATTGTTGGCGGCTGGGAAGCAAGGGTTGGACAATGGATTCAAACGCAGGGCCTGTTTCCTTGGCGGAGGCTGAGTGCGTGTTGAGAAAGCGGGTCTTGGCGGAACTGGTTCAGCCTGCTGATAGGAAGAAAGAAAGGAAGAAGGAACGGGGAGCAGATACTCTGTGCGGCTCAGGAACCAATGAACAGCGGATGGGTCTTGCAGAGAGGGAAGGAGTGGTGGCAGTGGAAACGGGCCAAGATTTGGAGGATTTTAACTGGGTCTGGGCCTCTTTGATGGTTGGAAGAATGCCTGCGGGAAGGAAGGACATGGTGGTGGCAAAGAGGATGAATGCGGAATGGAAGGATGAAGGGCGCAGGGAGTGCAGGACGGATCAACAGAGGACAGGCCCGTTGCCATCATGGCTAGCGGGGCCTTTGGCATTGGTGGAACGGACACTTGTGGCGGGGTGTCAGGTGCAGAATGGCGTAGCAGCAGATGGGGCGTTGGGACGGAAGTTTGGAGAATTGGCCGGTGGATGCAACCTTTGTGGGATTGGTTGAGACTATCTGCTGAGGACAGCAGCCAAGTTGGGGGGGAAGCTAGCGCAGGATGGGATGCGGCCGCGGCCCAAGCCGGGTACGTAAACGCAAGGACAATCCCTGCGACTGGGTAATGCGGGATGAGGAGAGGAGGCCTGGTTCTAGCCAAAAAAAAAAAACTTTTTCTTTTTGGGTTTGGTTTCCTCTTTGGGTTTGGTTCTTTTCTCTGTCTTCTCTTCATCATTTGTCTTCTCCTACAGCGTAATGGGTGCAGAGTATGTGTGTGATACGTACGGGACAGGTCTGATTTGGTGAGGGGGTGTTCTAGCTGGTTCACAGCTGGAACAGCTAGACACCCCAGAGTGTTTGTTTCCTCAAATTCTTTTCCTTTCTTGGATGAACGTGTGCGCACTGGTGGGGGGTGGTTGTGTTTGTTGCAGGTTGGGTACAGGGAACTGTGTGGAAGTTTTGCTGGGGCGGTCCAGGTACCTTCTGGGGAACTTTTTTGGATCAGGATGCAGGCGCGGATCTTAATCTAATTCTCATGCCTCACCAGGACGCAGGTGCGGATCTCAATCTCACTCTCATTCTCACCAGGAAGCGGGCGTGGATCTCAATCTCATTCTCATGCTCACCAGGACATGGGCGCAGATCTCAATCTCACTCTCATTCTCACCAGGACGCGGGTGCCAATTTCAATCTCACTCTCAAACTCATTTGGGACGCGGGGATTTGTCCGCAGGACAACCTGCTGGGAAAGGATGCGCGGGCAGAAGACGTGTAATTCTCTCAACAAGGGAAGCGCGGTACAAAGGGAAAGAAAACACGGAAAAAAGGAAGGGGGAGAGGAGGGGCAATGCGCCTAAGCCATTCTCATCATTTCCTCCATGTCCGCCCGCAACAACGCCAGTAAGGCCCAGAAAGACACCAAGAGCTCGCGCTGTAAGACTCCAAACAGCCCAGGGCCTTGGCAGTTCTGTGGAGGGGATAGGTGCTTTTTTAGGATGCCCTCCTGAGTATTACAAGAAATATTTAAATGTAACCAAGATCAAAGTACAGAACCTGGTAAACGGGGAACCAAATGTAAGAGGATAAAGATTATAGTAGTTGGTGCTGGGAGACAACACTATCTGAGGCAAGATGATGTTGGGGAAAAACTTGAATAGAAGGAGTCAAGAATTGTTCAGAGTTCAACAAGAAGAGGCAATTATGAGTGACAACGCCCACAAGCTAATAGCTCTGGTTGTCAGCAGGAGCTTAGGAAAGATCAACTCAATCCCAAACAACCTCCAGTTCTCAATGAACCTGCCCAACTCTCCGCAATCAGGCGCTTGAAGGGTACCAGATAACTGTGGGTGGCTGCACAAGACAAAGTTAATTGTTTGAAGAAGCTCTAGAAGCAAAACAATAACTGATTCAAACCAGAATAACCCAACACTTCTCAAGGGACTCAAGAGTTGCGTGGTGGAATTCAACTTCAAAAGAAGTGAAGGGAGGTTTAACACTCCAGGTTCTAAGCTTAATAAATCCTCCTCAGTCAAATGTGACTGGGTCCAGGAAGATGATCAAAGGATGATTGGGACCAATATGATCGGATAAAAGGATCAGGAGTGGTCTAACACACTCAAGAATTCAATTAGTCAAATTCTTCTTCATCCAGCAAAGCTATTGGTTGGTGATAAGGATCAAGAATCAAGGGGTTTGAGTATGGAGGCTCAAGGACCAAGGGGAAATCATAGATATTTGATGTGATGATAGGATGTGATGATCATGCCCCCAAAAGGCAGGGGAGAGCCGCTCCTTATATGGGCAGGAGGCCCTGTTAGACTATGTACAACAGATTCTACAAATATAGCAGAAAAAGAAAGAAAATCAGGTGACCAGAAAAATTTGATCACGCAGGCCGGTGGAAATCCAGCCTGCCTGAATGGGGTGGGATTCTTCTCATCCCATCTTTCGCATCCCTCTCTCGAGGGGCGCGCGCAACAATACCGGAATCACCCACCCCTCGCCCAAAGGCTGAAGGGGTGGGAAAGGAAAAAAGGGATAAGACTGCCCGCGGACACCCACAGGTGGTAGACAACACTCTCCACCCCCACCTGGAGATGGAAGGGGGATGGGAGAGTCCCAGGAAGGGTGACGGATGAAGTTTGTGAGAGCGCGGATGGACGGATAGGAGATTGGCTCAAGGCAATTAAGTAAATCCTGATGGGCTTGAGATTGGCGACTGATAGATTGAGTGAGGTGGGAGATTGATGGGTCCAAGGATTGGACAAGCGCTTGGAGGTGCTGTTGGGATGGGTTTGGTAAGACATGGATGAGCAATGCGCAACAATGAGGATGAGGATGAGCAACGCGCAACAATGAGGATGAGGATGAGCAACGCGCAACAATGAGGATGAGGATGAGCAATGCGCAAAAATGAGGATGAGGATGAGCAACCGGCGGGGATGAGGATGAGGGACACGCAGGGATGAGAATGAGTGACGCGTGAGGACATTTTTATTTTTTATTTTTTTACAATTTTTGAATTCTTTTCCCAAGGTGTCCCAAATGGTTCACCGAATCTCTCACCAACTTACAGACTGTCCCTAGTCTGCATCATGATTTTGAAAACATGAAAAAGAAAATAATTGGCCATTTCTTGATCCTCTAAGTAAAAAAATGTTGAAACCCATCTTGATCCATCCAAAAAGAGCCTTAATGCGGAGAAGATAAAAAAAAAGGTGTCCCAGGTGCTCACGTATGTGGCATAAAGTAGAGTTTTTACAACACAACGCAGCAGAAGACCCTGGTGGTGCACAATTGGGAGGAATTACTTTGAACCCAAATTTCCCCCACAACAATAAAATCTCTTAACCGGATCATCAAAGATCCTTCTAGCCAACTGAGTACCATCCATTTCTTCCAAAACATAAGATCCACCTCTAACTTGACAAACCACTCTATAAGAACCATTCCAACAATTTGAAAAAAGTTTTCCCCACTGAGTCTCTAAAGATTGATTATAAGCCAATACCAGATCACCAGGGTTTAAAGGATCTCTGATTTGATTTAGATGTTTAACTTCCCAATACTGAACAGATTTTGCTCTTGATTCCATCATCTTCTGATAAGCTTCATTACAAATATCTTCACTCTGCTCCAGTTGCTTTGATCTGGCAACTAATAGGTCAGTAGTTGAAGAAACTTGTTCCCAAGAGATACCCAAGAAAGACTCCATTTTAAGATCAAGAGGAAGAACAGCCCTTTGACCAAAGATGATTTCATAAGGAGAGTAGCCAGTGGTTTTCTTGGTGGAAATTTTATCAGAGAAGAGGACCAAGGGGAGAAACTTCTGACAATTCTTGCCACTTTCACCAGCCAGTTTAACCAGAGAAGCCTTCAAGGGAGCATGGCCGCTTTCCACCATGCCTTTCCTTCAGGATAATAGGGGGTAGTAACTCTATGTTTTCCAGGGAGCAATTGGATCATTTCAGCAAGTTTTCCACCAAATTCTGAGCCACCATCAGTAGAATAAGATCAAGCCAAACCGTAACGCATCATCCAATTCTCATGAAGGAAAGCTGCCACAGATTCAGAACTAAGTTTCTTAAGGAATTTGGCTTCAACCCATCCAGAAAAATCATCTCTAGCCACAATGAGGTAATTAGCACCACCTGCCTTAATATGAGCCACATCCATAGCAACCCTTCCAAAGACAGTGGACTCCCCAGTAGGATAGCAAATTTCAGCTGGATGCCTAAGATCACGTTTTTGACAAACTTCACAACTCTTGCACCATTGAGAGACAGATTTCTTCAGAGATGTCCACCAGAATTGTTTGGATAATCTTTGATAAGTTTTGGTTTCCCCACGATTACCAAGGCCCTCATGGAGACTTTCAAGGATCAAATCCTGCTTAGCCAGGATAGTAACCACAACAAGCGCACAAGGAGTTCCTCTTTTCATAAGCCTAGAACCTTGGACAAAGAAACTAGAGGACTTTCTTTTATGGGATCGAAATTCTTTGACAGAGAGATCAGGGTGTCTTTGGAGAGTTGAAAGGTACTGCTCTAACTTAAGCCAGAAGCCTTGTTGGAAACCAGAGTAATCTTGGGAGGAGAAAGCAAAAACAGGGCGCACCAAAGGTTCTTCCTCATCAAAATCCATTCCAACATCCAATTCATTGTCTCCAATAGGTCTTCTAGATAAACCATGAGGCATAGTAAAAGATTTCCCAGGCCTATGGACAATATCAAAAGAGAAAAGCTGGATAAAAGCTACCCAGCAAGTCATTGGAGCATTTGGAAGACTGGGAGCATTGATCATTTCCACAATGGATTGAGCGTCAAATTGCAATTTGAAATGTTGTCCCCAGAGTAATTTTTGGAGTTTCTTCAGCATTCTGACCACATCACACAGTTCCAGTTTGGGCTGAGAGTATCTAGATTCCACATCCAAAAACAGCAAAGATTCATAAAGAACAGGGCGGCCCAAACCATTTTCATCTTCCTGAGTAAGAACAGCCCCAACAGATTGATAACTAGAGTTGACAGCCAATTTTGTTTTGCCAGCTCCATACCCATAAGAGATCTTTTTCAAAACTATGTCATTACCAACAATGGTTTTGAGCAACTGAAATGACCATTCTCAATCTTGGGTACAAATCCATTCAGCTTCCTTTCTGGTTAGACAACGCAAGGGTGCACACATTTTGGATAGAGAGGGAATGAAGATCCTGACATAAGTTACAACACCAAGGAAACCTCTAACTTCAGTTGGATTTATTGGAGTAGGCCAGGAGACAATTTTGTTGACTTTAGAGGGTGCCATCCTTCTTCCTTCCTTGCAGACTATATGACCAACAATTTCCAAGGCAGGCACACAGGCAGAAAGTTTTGATCTAGAGACAGTAAGGCCAGATTCCTCAATTCAAAACAAAATCCTTTCCAAGATAGTAGCATACTCCCAGATAAATTGTTGAATTCCTGAGTGCCAAGGTAAGAGCTCATTATCATAGTCAGAGACTGGACCTTTAATTCCACCATAATCAATAAAGATACCCGCATGATCCGGGATTTTGTCTTGAAGGATCCACATCATCTGAGCCTGATAGACTGCAACCAAGTTGGTGGCACCTTGAGGCAATCGAGTCAGTTGAAATCAACCAAGAGGAGTATCCAAAGTAGTGAGCAGCCAAGAAATAGGATGCAAAGATTGTTGGTTTTAACCCCCCATGATGTCTCCTAGACCATAAAAGGCTCTCCCAGAGAAGGATTCATCAAATTTTTCAGTCGCAGGAGGAACACCAGAGTCTTTAATAGTAACTATATTAAGAGTCTGGAGATCATGAACTACTCTAAGTTTACCATTACTCTTTATAACACAGAAAACTGGGCTAGAGTAACTGGAGGTTGACTGTTCATATAGACTGGTACGGACTTGTTTGCAGACCAACTTGATGAATTTGTTGACTTTTGCAGCAGGGATAGAGATCTTTTTCTTTTGCCAAGGATCATGTTCAACTACAGTGATGATATAAGGGAGATTGTAGGATTCTTTCAAGAGATCTCTCTCTTCTTCACAGAATGCAATAGATTTTTCCCTTAGAGATAAGATATTTTTGATCAAATTTAACTCATCGGGTAAAAGCCATCCATCTGGACCGAAGTTGACCACCTTCAATTGTTCTTCAGTGACACGACCACAAGGCACCAAGGGGCCAGTAAGAGAGTGAGATAAACCACAATAAGGATCACTAGATAGAGGAGGACGCATGAGAGGAGGATTGAGATTGAGACGAATGGGTTGGTTGACAGGCTGGAACTTTTTTGCAACTGGCTTATACTTAGTGGCAAAAGAGAGAAGTTCTTGTTTCCTCCAAGCATTCACCAGTGAGACCTGAGTACAAAAGCTGAGACCAGATTCCAACATCCTCCAAGTTTGATGTTCCATAAAATTTTCAAAAGGTGCCTTTTCCATAAAAGAGGATCCAAAAGATAACACTTTGCTCACATGTGTGGCACAAGGTAGAGTTTCTAAAACAATGGTAGAAGAATTCCCTGATGGTGCACAATTGGGAGGACTTACTTTTACCCCCAAGTGCCTCCACTGGATCCCATACTCCTCCATACCAAAACCATTAAGAAAAGAATCAAGATCAGGATCTAGTTTATACTTATTGCAGAGAATTGAATCAGAGCTAGAGGAAGATTTATTGGTGATAAGATTACAAGGAAAAGAAGAAATAACAGAACCAGAGAGAAGAGAAATAATTTTTGAATTTTGTGTTTTAACATGTTTTCAATTTTGGTCATTTTCAAGATCAGAAGAAAAAGAAGAAAGAGATGAAGAGGATGAAAAATATGCCTCAGAGATAAAAGTTGGTCCTGTAGTTGAATTCTGAGGCTTAGAAGAACTACAACTATTAGTATTACGAAATATTCTGCTAAAAAATGAGAGGAGTTAGAAGAGTCCATCTGCTTCCCCTTCAGAACCAATTTAGGTGAAAAACCAGGGAGATCTCTTTTCCAACAACCAGAATCCAAAGAACAGAGAGAAACTTCAATCTTCCTACCATCAGCATCAAGAAGAAGAATTCTCTCCCCAACTTGATTGGAAAACATCAGGGTGGCTCCAAAGTCTATTAAGAAAGGGAAACCCAAAATCATAGGACCTTCCTAACGAGTGATCCAAAAGTGACAGGTTCCAACAATATTTTGACCAATTCAAACTGGCACATCCTCAGCAATACCCACCAACTCAAAAGATTGATTCCCAATTACATAAACAGCAGAGTTGAAGCTGACCCTTGGACCAAGATTGAGCTTGCAGGCCATTGCATCCAAAATTAAGTTTAGTTGGGACCCAGAATCGACAAGTAGAGAAACTGTTTTGGATGAGTCACCTAGAGAGTATGGTAAAAATCCAAGAGGACAAGAATAAAGATTTGAATCAGAAGGAGGATCTGTTCCACCAGAGTCTTCTATCAAGGTTCCAGAGGAAACTTTCAATTTGTCAGGACCAATCTCCACACGTCGCTGAGAAACCCATTTCTTCATTCCTTCAGCCACAGATGGTGAGATGGAAAGGAGTTCAGCCACGGTTAGATCAGGGATTTTAAGATCAGAGATTTTCTTTAATACCCCCTTCACAGCTTGGGATGGTCTTTGGAAATTCCCCTTTTGGATCAAACCTTGGGTTGAGTTGGAAGAGGAAGTTCAGGTGAGGGTGGAACTATAACTGGATCAGTTGGTGAAGGTGATTTGGATGCCAGAGGAGCACAATCAGAGTATTTGGGGAACCTATCCATGAGGGGTTCTTTTTCTACTTCCATGTCTTCTACCTCAGAAGAAGGAGGCTCCAGTGAAGATCAATGTTTGACAGGTTTTCAAAGAATTGAAGATGGAACAGGAGGAGCTTTATGAGGTCTGGTTTCTTCATGTTGTTTCCTAGCTGGATCAGATTGATAAGTTCCAGAAAAGCTGGGAGAACAGACAGCAGGAGGATACCAAGGTTGAAGAGTTCCACAAGCAGATCAAAAATCAAAATAGGCCAAGGATGCCTTCTTGGGAGCAGAAGGCTGGAAAGAGGCTACCACATGAATAATTGGATGAGATGAATCAAAAGGGATAAGTGCAAAATTAGGAAGAAAGAAGTTACTCCCTTTCTGTTCCACCAACATTTCCTCCTTGTCCTTCTGGAGCTCAGGAAAGAAACCAGTTCCATGACCTTCTCGGTGGCAATAATAGCAAACTATGGTTGACCTAGGAACAGAGTTGGAGGGTTTGGGGACAACCAGAGAGGAGAGTTTCTGATCCATTTTATTCTCAAAAGCTTGCAGGAGTTTGGTGATCTCATTGATAGTAGGTGTTTCCCGGTGGGTCTGAGGATTTGGTTTAGGTCTGCAATTGGCTTCCATCTTATTCATGATTTTGTTAGATGCTTGAAAAGAGGGGGAAGAGACTGGTTCAGTGATTTTAGGTTTTTCAAAGGTGAGAGCTTTTTGACCTTTCATCTGTTGGTATTTGTTTCATTTTATCTTCACTAAATCTTCTGTGCTCTATTTCTTTCTGTCAACAAGTGTCTCACTCTGCTGCTTTAGCCATGTCATGTCTGCTGTTATATCCTTTCTTTGTTCTTGTCTTAAGCTGTCACCTGTTCTCTTGTCTGTCTCTGGTTCTCATGGGTTCCACAGCACTCTGTCTTGACTACCATGACCTGGACGCGGGCGCAGGACCCTCACTGTCATCTTTCACCTACTCCCACACCCGGGTACGACCACTTCCACTGGACCAAATCTGCCTAAGGCCTACATTCCTTATCAGCTGCTCCTTTGTTTTTCTCCATCTGATCCAATTTATTCAAGACTCTCAACCAACTCCGGTTAGATCAATCTACGACTTGACTTTGTTCATCAGATCACCTTTGGATCAACTCTTGAGTAGGTATTTGGATATTCTTCAACTCAATCTCAGGACTGTATAAGCTGATGGGCTCCTTCTGGATCGGCAAGATATCTTGGGTCATTAGTGTGATAAGCTACCGCCATAATACTCTACTCAGTCCTCTCAAGGGCCATTACCCTGCTTGTAGAGTTTCAGCTCCTGTTTGTTTCCTTCCATTGTTTTCCTGTCTTAGTGTCTATTTGGATCTTGGCTGTTCCTTTCTGATTCTATTTTTCATGTGCAATCTCAACAGCCTGGTCCAGGTTTCCCAAGTTCTCTATTTATTTTACACGGTCAAAAGCCAAAGATGGATCAAAAAAGCTCAACCAACCTGGCAAGAACCACCGAATCTCCTGGACCAGGAGTCAAAGGAAATTTCAAGGCGTTAGCACTCAAATCACTAATGGAATCAACTCCTTTTCTCACAGAGACAAACTACTCAATTTAGAGAAAGAAGATGGAGCGCCTATTCAAAATACGAGGAATCCTCAATCAAATCAATTCCCATGACCCTCTTGCAGTTATTCCCAATGACAACAAAATGGCCGGTTACCTCATGTCAAAACTTGATCCTGGAACCCATACCAACATCATCACACCAGAGAATGAAGATTTGTCAAAGTTGATTTGGTTGGCTGCCAAGAATCATTTCTCCTCCAGTCAAGCCGCAAATTGGGCCAGAATTTTTTTCAACTTTCTGTACCTTGGCTTCAATCAAAACAACATTGACAACTTCGTCACATCTGTTAAAGCTCACCTTGGAAAGCTTGATGAAGTAGGAATAACCTTGCCTGACAATATACTCAGCTACCTTATCCTTTTCAAACTTCCTGATTCTCTCAAAACCATACGTTCTCAAATAATGCACTCAGGATGCAAACTATCAGTAATGCTTGTGCTAAACCATCTTTTTCAGCATAAGAATGAAGTACAATCTAAAGCCACTGATACATCCGATACCAACACTGCTATTCTCCACTCCAACAACTTGAGGGAATTGGATACCCCCAGATGCGAAAATGGTAAACACAATCCCGCCGTCAAGTCTCATCCTCCTTTGTTGTGCTGGGTTGAATTCCCAGAACTTAGGCCTGAGCAATCTTTGAATAAGGGAAGACGTGGAATCAAAAAGAAACATCCGGCTGAATCGCATTATCATGAATATTCTTTTTTTTGCGCCTTGAATTACCTGATGGAGGTCCACGCAGATTGTTACATCTTAGATAGTGGATGCTCTATTCATATGTTCCATGATCAAAACTTGTTTCTAAAGCTAACAGAGGAGTCCGGGGAAGAATTTATCAAAACTGGGAAGAAAGGAGAAGGAATTGCTATCCAAGGTCTGGGAACAGTTTTCCTCAAAAGCACCGGAAAGACCATCCACTTGGAGAATGCAGCTTGGGTACCAGATGCAACCGTTAACTTAATATCTCTTGGTGCTCTACTTCTGAAAGAGTGTAGCTTAAGGGTGAAATCTAAATCGATTCCGCCGACCTTTGACCTTATCAAGACAAATGTCCCTGTCCTATCCGGTAGCATCAAGAACAATCTTCTCATGATTCAGTCTGAGAAGTTCAAGAAATCTTCTGCTTCAACGAATCTGACTGATAAATTTCAAAAATCCATGTCCTGCAACCTTACTGTTGCCGATCTCAACAAATTACATCTCAAACTTTGACATTCCAGCGTTGATCAAATGGAGAAGCATCTTGGTTCTTCCATTCAAAAAGAAGTATTAAAGTCTTTTGAATGCCTTGCCTGTAAGAAAAGTAAGATTGACAAAGCCCCATTCAACAAGGATCAGCAACCCGCAGTGAGAGTTTTGAATTGACTTCACCTGGATCTGATGGGTCCTCTCAATCCCACCAGCAAGGGGGGAATGAGATTTGTTCTTACTGTCGTGGACAATTACTCGGGCTACCTTTCAGCTTTTCCTCTCCCTTCAAAGGATACTGCAACTGAAACCATTAAGTTTATCCTAGAAAATGAAGAAAAAAATAAACAACGGTACCCAATTGAAATTGTTTCTGACGGTGGGGGAGAATTCGTCAACAAATCACTCAAAAACTTCCTCAAATCAAAATCCATTAACCATCTGGTTAGCGAACCCTATCACTCCCAACATAACGGGAAGGCTGAACGAGCAAACCGCACCATCATGGAATCACTGAGATCCGTATTTACCTCAACTAAATCACCCAAGAATTGCTGGCACGTTGTTCTCCAGAGCTTCTGCCTGGCGCTGAACCAAATACCATCGGAAAAAGGGGGGCCAACTCCTTGGGAATTGTTTCACAAGAGTAAGTTGCCGCCTGATTATCTTCAACCTATTGGTTCCTCAGTAGTCTACCTGCTCAATCGAAGCAATTGATTGAAACTGGATGAGAAAGGTGAAGAAGAAATTTTTATTGGTTACGTTCCGAGGTTCCTTTCTTACAAAATCCTGTCAAAATTGGGGAAGATTGTCAAAACCAAGCATGTGAAGTTTCTTAAGGCTCAAACCATCCAAGGTCTTCCATTATCAGACAACTTTGAAATTGTTGAAACGAGTTCAACTTCCAAAGATGTTGAACCACCTCCTGTCAAATCAACCTTGCCCTCTTAAGACCCGGGCACTGAGGACCTCACGGAATTCAAGCCTGAGATTAGCGGCCTAATGGATCACGACACTTCCAACACTGATGAATCTTCAGCTGGAGTACTAGAAACTCTAAAACCCAACCTAGGGGATAGATCCAAACTAAAGGGCCCAGAACAATATGGTTATCACCATGAAACTCCTCCAAAAAGCATAAAAGAAGCGCTAAAACTACCTCACTTGATCCCCCCCATCAAGAAAGAATTAAAGACCATTGAAGACCTTGGGTTCTGGGAAGACGCGCACAAGTCTGAAGTAACCAATCCCCTGAACACCACGTGGACCTTCCGTAGCAAGGAAGATCTTCACTTGGGTGAGACTTCTCTAAAAGCAAGGGTCTGTGTCCAAGGGTTTAATCAGAGATATGGTATTGACTATTTCGACACCTTCGCCCCCACAGGGAAAGTGGCTTTGTTACGAGCTCTCCTCAGTTACTCAGTCAACAAAAATCTCAAAGTAATCCAATTTGATGTAAAGGGGGCTTTTCTGAATGCACCCCTGGAGGAGAATGTATTCATTAAGACTCCAGAGGGTTCAACGAGAAAGTCCAAGTACCTGAAGCTGAAAAAATCCTTGTACAGCTTGAAGCAGGCACCCCTCAACTGGTACAAGACACTCAGCTCATGGATTAAAGTGAACGGCTTTGAAGAAAGCGACAGCAATCTGTGTCTTTATCTTCAGGCAGATAACATCACTGCACTCTTTTTCCATGTTGATGACCTTGTGGTTGTAGGGGACGCTGATGGCTTCAAGACAAAGTTTCTCGATAGGTTCAAAGACTCTTCAGTGCATGGGGTAGATACCTTACTAGGAATGAAAGTGGACATTGGTAAAGACTACATAGCCTTGTCACTTCCAAACCACATCAAAAAAGGCCTGGAAGAGATGGACCTGCTAGAAGCCAAATCAATGAACAATCCCTGCACCTCTGGACTTCATCTTCAGCCCGCCTCTGACCAAGAAATTGAAGATTTTCAAAAACTTGGTAAGAACTATTGATCACCCATAGGGCAACTTAATTTCATTGCTACGCTGGCAAGGCCTGACATCAGTTATGCTGTGTCAAATTTAGCTCGGTTCTCTGAAAATCCAGGTATCTCGCACTGGAGGGAAGTTGAGAATGTGTGGAGATACCTTCTCAAAACTATTGACTATCAATTAGTTCTCCAAACCAGGACATCAGCCACAAGACTAGTTATCTACAGTGACGCGACCTGTGGGGATGATCCCCTTACCCTTTTGTCACAAACTGGATTTATCTGCTTACTCAAGGGGTCACCAATCTACTGGACTAGCTGCCAACAGCAAAGCATTGCTCATTCCTCAACCAAGTCCGGGTGCAATGCACTATCAGCTGGCCATCTTGAAGGACGTTGGATCAATCATCTCATAGGAGAGATCTGGACAACCAAACCTCAACCCCCAATGCATCTGATTGACAACAAGGGCCTGAATGATAAAATAAAAAAATTTGGTTGCAAGTCTCACGAAAAGTACATCAATATGAAACTAAAGAGCCTGCGCAATGACTGGAACAAGGGGCTCATTGAAATCAAACTGATTTCATCTCAGGACATGTTGGCGGACCCTCTCACCAAAGCAGCAAGTACTGCATCCGTGGATAGACTTGCCAAGTACATTGGATTGTAAAAAAATGTCCTGACCTTGAGTTGAGCGGGCGTGTTGGTATTTGTTTCATTTCATCTTCACTAAATCTGCCGTGCTCTATTTCTTTCTGTCAACAAGTGTCTCACTCTGCTGCTTTAGCCATGTCATGTCTGCTGTTCTATCCTTTTTTCTTTCTTGTCTTAAGCTGTCACCTGTTCTCTTGTCTGTCTCTGGTTCTCATGGGTGCCACAGCACTCTGTTGTGACTACCATGATCTGAACACGGGTGCAGGACCCTCACTGTCATCTGTCAGCTACTCCCACACCCGGGTATGACCGCTTCCACTGGACCAAATCTGCCTAAGGCCTACATTCCTTATCAGCTTCTCCTTTGTTTTTCTCCATCTGATCCAATTTATTCAAGACTCTCGACCAACTCCGGTTAGATTGATCTACAACTCGACTTTGTTCATCAGATCACCTTTGGATCAACTCTTGAGTAGGTATTTGGATATTCTTCAACTCAATCTCAGGACTGTATAAGCTGATGGGCTCCTTCTGGATCGGCAAGATATCTTGGGTCATTAGTGTGATGAGCTACCGCCATAATACTCTACTCAGTCCTCTCAAGGGCCATTACCCTGCTTGTAGAGTTTCAGCTCCTGTTTGTTTCCTTCCATTGTTTCCTGTCTTAGTGTCTATTTGGATCTTGGCTGTTCCTTTCTGATTCTATTTTTCATGTGCAATCTCAACAGCCTGGTCCAGGTTTCCCAAGTTATCTATTTATTTTACATCATCACTTTTTCCACAGTATTCCTAAGAAACATGAAAGCAGGGAGCTTGAACAAATTATCTTTTCTAGTGATCATGGATCCAGATTTCACCAATTCATCCTTAATTCTTTCCTGCACTCCTGGAGAGAAAGACTGAAAAAATTGCACTCAAATTTTGTCCACCGTATCAATGTGATTGTTTTGGATAAGATGGGATTGGATAGGGTCCCAAGATTTTCTGAAAGCTTGATAATCAGAGGCTGAGGAGATACCACCATTGGAGGTCCATTGGGAGACTAAGGCATCCAGATCTTGGAGAGTGAACCTAGCTATATCAATTTTGCCCGAGTGGGCAATCATTGCCTCCTTAAGAAGTACCCAGTCATGGAATTCAAATCCATCAAATGATTCAATCACTTCCATTACTTCATCAGAGGAGATAAAGAATTGCAGTTGATAATCCATGTTATATTTGCTGGCACTGTCTACTTCAGCAGCCATCTCATAGGAATCCAGGAACCGTTCAACATTTGTACTGCTAAAGCATAAGTTCTTGTTCTGAGGTTTGATCTTGATCATCTTAGCCCAAACCCAGGTAGAAGGGGTACATTAGATTCCATTTTGACAAGAGATTTCCTAAGGGACCCAAAGAACATATTTCCAAAGTGGCTCACGTGTGTGGCAAGGGTAGGGTTTACAAAAAACAACTAGGGTCAAACCCCTTTATGGTGCACAATTGAGAGGACTTACTTTTGGAACAAGTTGCCTCCACGGATCAGATCTAGATGATAACAGAAACACAGAAAAGAGAAAAACAGAAAAACAGAAAAAGAGAAACAGATTGGATTTCAAAGTTAATTCCACAAATTTGGGACTGTAAATACAAAGGTTTCTGGTTTGATCCTTGCCTGGGGGACCAAATGTAAGACTCCAAATGGCGCAGGGAATTGGCAGTTCTGTGGAGGGGATAGGTGCTTTTTTAGGCTGCCCTCCTGGTTGTTACAAAAATATTTAAAGATCAAAGTCCAGAACCTGGTAAATGGGGAACCAAATGTAAGAAGATAAAGATTATAGTAGTTGGTAGCTGGGTGACAACACTATCTGAGGCAAGATGATGTTGGGGAAAAACTTGAATAGAAGGAGTCAAGAATTGTTCAGAGTACAACAAGAAAAGGTAATTGTGAGTGACAACGCCCACAAGCTAATAGCTCTGGTTGTCAGCAGGAGCTTAGGAAAGATCAACTCAATCCCAAACAACCTCCAGGTTCTCAATGAACCTGCCCAAATCTCTACAATCAAGCGCTTAAAGGGTACCAGATAACTGTGGGTGGCTGCACAAGACAAAGCTAATTGTTTGAAGAAGCTCTAGAAGCAAAAAAATAACTGATTCAAAGAAGAATAACCATACACTTCTCAAGGGACTCAAGAGTAGCATGGCGGAATTCAACTTCAAAAGAAGTGAAGGGAGGTTTAACACTCCAGGTTCTAATCTTAATAAATCCTCCTCAGTCAAACGTGACTGGGTCCAGGAAGATGATCAAAGGATGATTGGGACCAGTATGGTTGGATAAAAGGATCAGGAGTGGTGTAACACACTCAAGAATTCAATTAGTCAAATTCTCCTTCAACCAGCAAAGCTATTGATTGGTGATAAGGATAAAGAATCAAGAGGTTTGAGTATGGAGGCTCAAGGACCAAGGGGAAATCATAGATATCTGATGTAATGATAGGATGTGATGATTATGCCCCCAAAAGGTAGGGGAGAGCCCATCCTTATATGGGCAGGAGGCCCTGTTAGACTATGTACAACAGAGTCTACAAATAGAGCGGAAAAAGAAAGAAAATCAGGTCATCAGAAAAATTTGATCACACAGGCCGGTGGAAATCCGGCCTTCCTGAACGGGGTGGGATCCTTCTCATCCCATCTTTTGCGTCCCTCCGTCAAGGGGGGCGCCTGACAATACCGGAATCACCCACCCCTTGCCCAAAGGCGGAAGGGGGGGGAAAGGAAAAAACGGATCAGACTGCCCGCGGGTGTCCGCGGGCGGTAGAGGACACTCTCCACCCCCACCTGGAGATGGAAGGGGGGTGGGAGAGTCCCAGGAAGGGTGACGCATGAAGTTTGCGAGAGCGCGGATGGACGGATAGGAGATCGGCTTGAGGCAATTGATTAAATCTTGACCGGCTTGAGATTGGCAATTGATAGATTGAGTGAGGTGGGAGATTGATGGGTCCAAGGATTGGACAAGCGCTTGGAAGTGTGGTTGGGATGGGTTTGGTAAGACATGAATGAGCGACGCGTGACGCGCAACAATGAGGATGAGCATGAGCAACGCGCAACAATGAGGATGAGGATGAGCAACACGCAACGATGAGGATGAGGATGAGCAACGCGCAACAATGAGGATGAGGATGAGCAACGCGCAAAGATGAAGATGAGGATGAGCGACACACGACAATGAGGATGAGGATGAGCGACGCGCAAAGATGAGGATGAGGATGAGCAACACACGGGGATGAGGATGAGGGACACGCAAGGATGAGGATGAGCAACGCGCAAGGATAGTTTTTTTTTTTTTTACAATTTTTGAATTATTTTCCCAAGGTGTCCCAAATGGTCCACCACAGGGCCAAGATTCCAAGAATTGAGCACTGGGGGTTGCTAGGAAGTTGCGGAGCATTGCGGTTGACCTCTCAGCAAATATTTCAAATCTGGCCGCCGGGAGTGCCAACACAACAGGGATTTCCTGGATCTTGGGTGGGCTGGGGGGAGGCGGGACTGGTGAAGAGGGGACCTCAGGAGGACCATCTGGGGGGCTTGTTCAAACGGGAGGCAACAACGGGATAACAATGGGTGATGCGGGGGGTAGAGGGGTGCCTTGCAGAGCCGGGGCAGGGGCCAAAGGAGGAGCCGGGGCAGTGGCTGGAGGAGGAGCCGGGGAAGGGGCTGGAGTAGGAGCTCAAGGAGGAGCCACGCGACATCCAAGGATTTCATTGATACGCGGGTCTCTTGCGCCTTGTGTTACCCGGACGCGGTCCGCCCAGAATTGAATAGCCACTCGGTAAGCCCCAAATGTTGGGAAGTCCTACTCCCGGCCGGGTCCTTGTGGTGGAACATCAAAGAGGAATCACAGATCAAGCTTGGGATGGAACGTCAATGGGGTGATCCAGGCGGAGTCCACAAGTCCTCCAAGATGGTTTCATTGTCCGATACCACAAACAGGTCTGGATGGGTCCTCTTGCACTGGCGGGAATGGGAGACAGATTGAGGAGGAGGCTGGGGCATTCCCTCACTAAGTAAGCAGCAAGGGTGGGCACAACGGCAAGGTCTGCAGGCGCGTTGACCAGGAGCAATCAAACATGCGTGCCCGTTCCGGGCACAGAAATTTCAGGGGATCATTGTGTTGTCAAAAGGTGTAAGGAGGGGCGGGGCTAGTAGCTGGGGTGGACTGGGAGGAGTAAGGGTGGGTGGTCTGGCAGCGCAGTAGGGTTGAGGTAGTGATGGAAGGACCTCTGGGGACAGAAATCAACTTTAGGGGGGATGTGGTGTTGTATTTATAACCTTGGATTGGGAGCTGCCTTGCGGGCTGCGCGCTCAGCAGTTGGGTATGTCAGGCTCAGCATTGGGGGTGCATGCGGTCTCAGCAGTACCTGCTGCGGGCTCAGAAGCAACGGTTGAGGGCTCAGCGGCAGGGATTGGGGGGCTTGGCACCAGGTGCGGGTCGGGCCTACTCTGGGGGGGGCTCCGGGCCGCGACCCGCCCAGGGAACGCAGACCAATTTATGGAGCCAGCCCGGCCAAGCTAGCAGGGGCTAGTCCGGAAGGCAAGGGCGGGGAAATTGGGGGTTATACGCGTTGGGGAGGTTTGCACAGGCATAAGCGCGGGCCAACTCAAGGATTGCGGGATCCGCAGGCATGCCCGGACAGATAAACCTGGGGGGCTCCAAATAGGGCGCAGCAAAGGGCCACGCCATGAGAAGGACAAACCAGACGTACGTGATATCAAAGGGGAGGGTTTTGGACAGAGTGGGTGGTACGGGGTAGGGTTAGGGTGGAGCTAGGGTTCTATAATTGGGGTTTTGTTTTCATCTACCTTGCTGCTTGTGGTTGTACCTAGGTTAGGGTTGAGAGGGAGGACTCAAAAATACCTCACTCTCAACTCCGGGTTGGGGGGAGGCTATTGGATTACCATACACATATCATATAGTTCATATCACCAGACCTCCAGGAAATGGTATAAGAAGGATTCAAAGGAAGGAATTTATTTTATAATCACTCTCTCTATTCTTAAGCTCATTGCATCCAATCTCCTTACAGAAGCTTAGACCAATAACTTCTGGAACTTGAGGACAACTTTGGGGGTATCACCTCTCCTGTTTCCACAAGGCGCAAGGACTCCAGTCGCAAGCGCAATTAGGGGGCTTGAACCCGTGACCATAGCGTCATGCGGGACAATGACGGCCACAACAGCGGCCACCAACTTGACCAACAGAGCATTGGAGAACCACCCCTTGCCCAACAAGTTATCCCAGGAGGATACCAGTCCTCCTACGCCACCCCAGCTGGACTCAACCAAGGAGGAAAGAGTCAAAGTGTTAGTGAAAGAGCATGTGAGCTATTGGGAACAATTCAAGTTGGCTCAGACCCAGGAGGATCAGCCAGGTATGAGAAAAGCTATTTCTATTGCAAAGAAATCTCAGATTTCTCTGCAAAATTTGATCCCAAAGAAAGAATTAGAAGGCTATGTGCAGAACTGGAATCCTTGGGATCAGTTAGCTTCCTTAAAGGGAAAGGACCCCAAAAAGAAGAGTTCCTCAGCCCATCAGAAGTTAAGTAACCCACAGGATTGGGACAGCATAATATCCCTAGCCCAGAAGTGGAAAAATTTGTACCACATTTAGATGTAGAAGCTCTTAATAGCTTTTCTGTAAATGTGTCTCACAATTTTAGGGTTATCAGCCAATGTTTTGACAAAGTTTATCAACAATTGGACATATTGTGTCTGAGTATTTTAAAAGTGATTGATACCCAGTCTCAGACCATGAGAATTGATTAGTTAGAAATACTACAAATCAAGGATAGTATAAAATCTAGGAAGTTGGACCTGATGAAACATATTGATGATAACCAATCAATTCTTCAGGAAGATATTCTTGCAACTATGAACCAGCTTAAGGAAGAAGTTAAGAAAACTAGTCCTACTCCTTCAGCTCACTTTATTAACAAAATTTATTAACTAAACAAAAAACTTGATTTGGAGTTAGGTATGATTAAGAATGATCTTAGAGATCTTAAATTCAATTCTACTAACTCCCCAGTCATTGACCTGGAAGAAGCTAGACCTTCTAGGTTCACCAGTACTCCTAGTGTTCCTCTCAGAACCACAACAACTAGGAATGAATCTTTTAGGACCAGTCCTACTCCTCTGATAGAACAGGCTTTGAAGTTACTTCCTCCCATTACTGAATGGCCTAAATTCTCCAGAGAAGGAGAATACAACCATGTCAGTTTCATTAAATTTATTGATCATACCCTTGCTTCTTATGAACTCCCTGATACAATAGTTTTGGTACAATTGCCCAGACTATTTGAAGGAGTGGCTCTTGATTGGTTTATCAATAAAAGGGAAGAAGGTGGATCTTTATCCTGGAGTTCTTCAAAAGAATTGATCAAAGTACAATTTGGTACTAGGATTTGGAAAAGAAAGATGATGAAAACTTTTGAAACCTCCCAGTTTGATCCATCCAAGGACAAACCTCATAAGTGGTGCTTAGACCAGAAAAGGAGGTTAGACTTTTTTTACCTGGATGCTGATAAAGAAGAATTCAATGAAATACTTCTAAACTTATGTCCCCAACAAATCAACCACAGTGTAAGGTGCATAATGCCTATGGAATCTGATCTTTCTACCCTGATAGGCTTATTGGAAGAGACTATTGATATGAATGGTCTAGATAAGAGAGTCAACAGAATCCCCAGGGAACAAAATACTAGGAACAGGGAGGAGTATACTGCCAAAACTAAGGAATCCCCTGCCACTAATCCTACTACCTTGGAGGTTAAGAAGACTCCAGATTCAAAGGAAAAAGTATGTTGGAACTGTAACCAAACAGGACATGTAAAACCTGATTGTCCTCTACCTAGGAAAAGGATTAATCCTATTGAAGGAGAAGAGTATGATAATCCTGACCCTCACCCAGATGATACTTAGGGATCACTTTCTGAGTATGATTTGATGATCACTAACCCCATCAATGTCATTGAAGGAAGTATTGAGTCTTCTCTAGACATAAATTCTGTTAATGAGGATTCTAACTTACCTCAAAAAATGGAATTCCAAAATGAAGATTCAACACATTTCTGATGCTAAGGCCATGACTCTAAAACCTTCTGCTGGTAAAAGTTAAACTTCAGGCAAAAAATGCTATGCTACTGGTTTAATTCAAGGGTCCCCTGTTAAGTTACTTCTGGACAGTGGAGCCTTTTGCTCTTGTGTTGGTTCAACTTATTTGGAGAAACAAGACCCAAACTGGAAACTGAACTTATTACCCGTACCTCAGGCTAAGTTCAGCAGTTGTAATTCTTCTCTTAATGCTGTTGGATTATGGTTCTCTGATATCATACTCCCTCACTCTCAAGGATCACTTAAACTGAAAATTGAATTGGTAGTGCTCCAGAACTAAGTATGTGATTACTTCATCCTTGGTAATGATACTCTTTGCTTGTATGGTATAGATTTATTCCAAAGCAAGGGTAGATACTTCACCATAGGAGGAGACTGGAACAAGAAGTTTCAAATATGCCATGTCAATTCTCAAACTTCTGATTCAACTTATGAAAAACACTTAGAGAGTTTCAATCAGGAATACTTCTCTCAAGTAGCTTTGAATCCCCTTCTCAATGAAGAACAAAGACGGGACATCCTACAAGTATGCTTTGAAAATCAGAATGCTTTCTGTACCAAGGATCACCCCATTGGTAACATCAAAGGACATGATATTATTCTGACTCTAACCATTAAGCCTCCTTACCCACTTAACCTCAGGAGACCTGCTTACCCTTCTAGTCAAAAATCTAGAGCTGCCCTGGAAACTCATATTCAAGATTTGGTTGACCTACAAGTCTCAAGGAAAGTAGGACACAATGAGGAAGTAGATATCACTACTCCAGTAATTATAGCTTGGCATAAAAATAAGTCAATGATGGTTGGAGATTTCAGAATACTGAACAACTACATCCAAGCTGATTATTATCCAATTCCAAGGATTGAACATGATCTTTGTAACCTATGAAAAGCTAAGTACATCACTACCATGGACATTCTGAAAGGTTTTCACCAAATGCCTATCAGCCCTGATAGCCAGAAGGTCATGAGAATTATCTGTCATTTGGGGATTTATGAGTATCTAAGGATGCCTTTTGGTATAAAAAATGCTCCTTCTCATTTCCAAAGGATGATGGACACAGTCCTAGGATTGTTCATCAGACAAGGATGAATGATGGTTGACATTGATGATGTTATCATTTAATCCAATGAATGAGGTACCCACCTGGATAAAGTAAGATTAGTCCTCAAAACTATCTCTGCTGTGGGATTAAAAGTATCAATGAAAAAGTGTAACTTTGGTTATGGAGAACTGAAAGCCTTAGGTCACAGTGTCTCTGGACTAACCTTAGCTGCTGACCAAAACAAGATAGCAGCAGTAATGAATAGGCCAATGCCTCAGAATGTGTAGTTTATTGATGCATGATTTGAACAACAGACCAGCAGCTATGAAACAGAGATGATAACATGAGAATCTGCAGTCATCCTGACAGTGGAGTATGAGAAATATATAAATGTATGAATCAATACCAACACAGAATGATAAATAGCCGGTGCGTGACTATGACTGAGAGAGGAAGCGGCAAGGAGAAAGGAGAAGCTGAGAAGAAAGAAGATGAAATGGATTGACAGATTGAGTCCCATGGGATTTGGAAAGTGGCTTGAACTAATCTCACCAGTTATGAATATATAGGCTGAGGATCCCCTCAGAGTCAACTCGCAATATATTGATTGAGTCAAGGTTGAGACTTGAGTTGGAATTGATACAAGAGTTGATCAAATTGAGACAAGAGTTGATCTTGAGGATTGAGTTGAGGTTGAGTTGAGAATTGGTTGAATGGAGAAGGGGGAAATAGAGATAAGGAAAGAGAACAAGAACAAGAAACTGAAGAGAATGAAAGAGAATGAAAGTGTTCAAAGACCAGACAAAGGATTGTCTTACCCCCCCCCCACCTTTGGTAAGTGGTTGCAATGTAAGACTCCAAATGGTGATAGGCCGTGGCAGTTCTGTGGAGGGGAAAGGTGCTGTTTAGGCTGCCCTCCTGAGTGTTACAAAAATATTTAAATGTAACCAAGATCAAGGTCCAGAACCTAGTAAATGAGGAATCAAGGAGTAGAGGATAAAGATGATAATAGTTGGGTAGCAATGGAACAGCGCTATCTGAGCCAAGATTATGCAGGGAAAAACTTGAACAAAGAAGTTAAAGTCCTCTTAGCGTTCAAAGAACAAAAGCTGTTGTATGTAGCAACGCCCACAAGCTAATAACTCTGGTCGTCAGCAGAAGATTGGGAACAATCAACTCAAACCCAAGCAACCTCCAGGTTCTGAATGAACCTGCCCAACTATCCGCAATCAAGTGCTTGAAGGGTACCAGATAACTGAGGGTGGCTTTACAAGACAAAAGCACAATGTTTAAGAATCTCCAAAGCAAACAGTAACTGATTTGAAGCAAGGATAACCTCAACACTTCTCAAGGGACTCAAGAATAGGCTGGCAGAATGCAACTCCAAAGAAAATAAAGGGAGGTATAACACTCCAGGTCTTAAGCTTATTAAGACCTCTTAAATCAATTGTGATTGGCTCCAGAAAGGTGATCAGGGATCAGGACCATTATGGTCAGAGAAATGGATCAAGGAGTTGTATAACACACTCAAAAATTCCAACAGACAGAATTTTCCTTCAACCAGCAAGGCTATTGGTTGGTGATAAGGCTCAGGCCACAGAGGGGCAAAGACTCAGGGTCAAAAATGGATCAGGGAGCAATCAAAGATATACCCAGGATAAGGATCAGGATTGAATTTCTTGATAATGGGGGGACACAAGCACACACCCCTATGGATGATTCTATTAACTGATGATCTGATGTATGATGATATGATCTGATGCTCAGAAAACGCAGGGGAAAGCCCCTCCTTTTATAGACCAGAGGCCTATAGACTATTTACAAGAGAGATTTACAAATGGGAGCGGAATTTTTTTTTTTCTTTTCAAGGATGAAGATCATGGGAAAACAAAAGAAAGAAGAAAAAAAAACAGTTACTTGGAGAAAAAGAAACCCAAAGAGGGACGCCCGCAGGCATCTTGATGGGCCCGGGCTACTGCCGAGGCCGCGGATGACCGCCGGCAGGTTTCCGACGGGCATTGGCAACGGAAGAGACCCGCGCGGGCAACGGAAGAGCTGCGCGGGAGATCAATAAGCTAGGAGGTGGAAAAGGAATTGATGGACCGCCGCTTGAGGCGGCAAAATGAGGTAGACAGCCATCGTCATGATTGAGACCGTGGAGGATGCTAAAGAAAAAAAAGGACAAAAGATGAAGTTGAAATGGATTGGGGCATCCATAGATCTTGTTGGATATTGTTGAACGAGGGATGGGATTGGGATCCTGAGTGAACTCGTGATACCATCAACGGTCTTTGAACAACGGATGACTAGTTACAACATCCTTTTCTTGTCTGGGGCTCTGGGTGGAGCTTTCTAGACGTGAGTTGCACTTGATAAGTTGAACCTAGGACGCTCCAACTTGAGTAATTTCTAATCAAGTCTTCATCGAAGGAGTGATAATGATGGACTGGTTGGATGATCTAATGAAATGGCTATTACTGCTTGCAGGGGGTAATACTACTACTGATAGGGTGTTCTTAATGTTGGTGAGAGACTCAAAGCTAGAGGGGTCCCATGATGGATTGACCAGCTAAGGATTTTTCGGTCCGACAATGGCTTGACCCATAAGTTCTAGTTCAAACAATTCTCAACACTTGAAACTTTTCGTGATAGACTACTTGATTTATCAATCCTCGTACCAATCCTCATATCAGTCCTGACCCAAGGGCAGCCCATCCTATGGACAGCCTGGTGACATAACTTGATAGCGTTCATCACTTCATCCCAAGGTCTCTCAAGTCCAGTACTGTAACCGTGCATCTTGTATTCAAGACCAGTTTTAGCCAAGACTCTTTGAAACTCTGTGATATACTTCCCAACACTTGATCCATTGTCACCCCCCACTGGTATCAAGCAAAAATCAGCAGTACAACGTGGTAATCTCAACTTTTCATTGGTCTTGGATGACATCCCAATAGATCCAGCACGAGTTGAGCTAGAGAATCAAAGGCAGGGCATGAGAAGAGGAATGAGGGAAGCTCGGAACCAATGGAAGCCTATTCCAGATCAAAGATTTTTTTTTTTTTTTTTTGGTAATGATACCTATAAAAGATGATAAGGAAAAATCACAAAAAATTAAAAATCTCCGCACTGGCCAGGGTGTCCAGGTTGGGGCACCACATCTCTCCCCAACTTACAGACTGTCCTTAGTCTGCTCCCAAGTTTGATGCCATAAAAAAAGAAAGGAAAGAAAGATGATTGAAACCAAAGAATTTCCATTTTGATCATGAGAGTGGTTGAAAAAAAAAATATGTCAATCCGACCAAAAATCCTAGAAGTGGCCAAGATAAAATGAAGAAGGCGTCCCAGGTGCTCACATGCGTGGCATGAAGTAGAGTTTCACAGCAAAAGCAGCAGATGACCCTGATGGTGAACAATTGGGAGGACTTACTTCTGGACCAAGTTGCCTCCACGAGAATGAAATTTCTTGACCTGATCAGCAGAGAGCCTTCTGGCCATCTGAGTACCATCCAGTTCCTCCGAAACATATGATCCACCTCTATCTTAATGGACTACTTGGTAAGGACCATTCCAGTGGTTAGAGAAATGTTTTCCCCACTGAGTTTCCAAGGAACAATTATAAGCCAATACCAGGTCACCAGGGTTTAAAGGGTCCCTGATTCGATTTAGGTTTTTATCTTCCCAATACTGAACTGATTTTGCTCTTGATTGCATCATCTTCTGATAAGCTTTGTTACAAATATCTTCACTCCGCTCCAGTTGCTTTGATCTGGCAACTAACAGGTCAGTAGTTGAGGAAACTTGTTCCCAAGGGATGCCCAAGAAAGACTCCATTTCAAGATCAAGAGGAAGAACAGCCCTCTGACCAAAGATGATTTCATAAGGAGAGTAACCAGTGGTTTGCTTGGTGGAAATTCAATCAGAGAAGAGGACCAAGGGGAGAAACTTCCGACAATTCTTGCCACTTTCACCAGCAAATTTAACCAGAGCAGCCTTCAAGGGCGCATTGCCTCTTTCCACCATGCCTTGTCCTTCAGGATAATAGGGAGTAGTAACTCTATGTTGTCCAGGGAGCGTTCAGATCATTTCAGAAAGTTTTCCACCAAATTCCAAGCCACCATCCGTAGAATAAGATTGAGCCAAGCCATAACGCATTGTCCAATTCTCATGAAGGAAGGCTGCTACTGATTCAGAGCTGAGGTTCTTAAGAAACTTTGCTTCAACCCATCCAGAAAAATCATCTCTAGCCACAATGAGGTACTTAGCTCCACCAGCCTTAATGTGAACCACATCCATAGCAATCCTCCCAAAGACAGTGGACTCTCCATTGGGGTAAAAAATTTCCGCCCAGCACCCAAGATCACATTTCTGGCACACTTCACAACTCCTACACCATTGAGCAATGGATTTCTTCAGGGATGGCCACCAAAATCGTTTGGATATTTGTCGATAAGTTTTGATTTCCCCACAATGAACAAGGCCTTCATGGAGACTTTCCAGGAACAAATCTTGCTTAGAAGGGATAGTGACCACAACAAGTGCACAAGGAGTTGCTCTTTTCATAATTCTAGAACCTTGGACAAAGAAGTTGGAGGACTTCCTTTTAAGGGACCGATATTCTTTGGCAGAGAGATCAGGGGGTCTTTGGAGAGTTGAAAGGTACTGCTCTAACTTAAGCCAGAAAACTTGCTGGAAACCAGAGTAATTTTGGGAGGAGAAGGCAAAGACAGGGCGGACCAAGGGTTCTTCCTCATCAAAATCCATTCCAACCTCTGATTCATTGTCTCCAATAGGTTGTTGAGATAAACCATCAGGCATGGTGAAAGATTTCCCATGCCTGTAAACAATATCAAAAGAGAACAACTGGATGAAAGCCACCCAACGAGTCATTGGAGCATTTGGGAGGCTGGGGGCATTGATCATTTCAATAATGGATTGTGCATCAACTTGTAACTCAAAGTGTTGACCCCAAAGGACAGTCTGAAGCTTTTTCAACATTTGGGCCACACCGCAAAGTTCCAGTTTTGGCTGGGAGTACCTGGATTCCACATCTGAGAAAAGAAGAGATTCATACAGAGCAGGAAAATCCAAACCAATTTCATCTTCCTGGGTAAGAAAAGCCCCAACAGATTGATAACTAGAGTCCACTGCCAGCTTGATCTTGCCGGCTCTGGGTCCATAAGTGATCTTTTAAAAACAATGTCTTTCCCAACAATTTTTTTGAGCAACTGAAATGATCGTTTGGAGTATTGGGTCCAAATCCATTCAGCATCCTTCCTGGTTAAGCGACGCAAGGGAATACAGATTTTGGATAATGAGGGAATGAAGATCCTGACATAACTTACAACACCCAGGAAACCTCTAACTTCCATTGGATTTATTTGGGTAGGCCAGGAGATGATTTTTTTGACTTTAGAGGGTGCCATCCTTCTTCCTTCCTGGCAGACCAATGACCAACAATTTCCAAGGCAGGGACACAGGCGGCAAGTTTTGATCCAGAGACAGTAAGGCCAGATTCCTTGATTTGAAAAAAAATTCTTTCCAAGACAGTAGCATACTCCCAGATAAATTGTTGGATTCCTGAGTGCCAAGGTAAGAGCTCATTATCATAATCAGAAACTAGACCTTTAATCCCACCATCATCAATAAAGATACCCGCATGATCTGGGATTTTGTCCTGGAGGATCCACATCATCTGAGCCTGATAGACTGCAACCGAGTTGGTGGCACCTTGAGGCAATCAAGTCAGCTGAAATTGACCAAGGGGAGTATCAAAAGTAGTGAGGGGACGGGAAATAGGTTGCAAGGATTTTTTTTCATAGCCACCCACAATGTCACCTAGACCATAGCAAGCTCTCCCAGAGAAGGATTCAACAAATTCTTCAGTGGCAGGAGGCACACCAGTCTTTAATAGTAACTTTATTAAGAGGTTGGAGATCATGAACTACTATAAGTTTACCATTACTCTTTAGAACACAGAAAACAGGACTGGAATAGCTAGAAGTCAATTGTTTGTATAAGCCGGTTTGGACTCGTTTGCGGACCAACTTGATGAATTTGTTGACTTTAGCAGCAGGGATTGGGATCTTTTTCTTTTGCCAAGGGTCATGTTTAACTACAGGGATGATGTTAGGGAGACAATAGGATTCTTTCAAGAGACCTCTCTCTTCTTCACAGAATGCAATAGATTTTTCCCTTAGAAACCAGATATTTTTGATCAAATTTAACTCATCAGGAAGAAGCCATCCATCTGGACCAAAGTTGACCACTTTCAGACGTTCTTCAGTGACCCAACCAGAGGGAATAAATGGACCAGTGAGGGATTGAGATAGACCACAGTAGGGATCGCGGGATAGAGGAGGACGCATAAGAGGAGGATTGATGTTGAGAGGCTTTGGTTGGTTGACTGGCTGGACCTTCTTTGCAACTGGTTTGTACTTGGTGGAAAAGGAGAGGAATCCTTGCTTCCTCCAAGCATTGACCAGTGAGACCTGACTATGAAAACTGAGGCCATATTCCAACATCTTCCAAGTCCGATGTTCTGCTGCATCCTTGAAAGTTGCCTTCTCCATAAAAGAGGATCCAAAAGATAACACATTGCTCACATGTGTGGCACAGGGTAGAGTTTTTGAAAACAACAGTAGTAGAAGCCCTGGTGGTGCACAATTGGGAGGACTTACTTCTACCCCAAATTTCCTCCACCTAAGACCAAACTCCTTCATACCAAAGCCACCAAGAAAAGAATTGAGATTGAGATCTAGTTTAGACTCATTGCTGAGATTCAAAACCGGAATAGAGGATGAGTGATCAGGCTAAAAATAAAAAGGAAAAGAAAATACAACAGATCCAGACAGAGAAGAAATATTTTTGGATTTTTTGGATTTTTCATGTGTTTGGGTTTTGATCTTATCTGGATGAGAAGAAAATGATGAGGAAAAAGAAAGATATGCCTCTGAGGTGGGAGTTGGTCCATGAGTTGAAGTCTGAGGCTGAGAAGAACTACAACTATCAGTAGGGACAACTATTCTGCTAAAAAATGAGGATGAGAGGAATGAGAGTTTTCCTTATGCTTTCCTTTCAGGACAGATTTGGGAGGATGACCAGGGAAGTCTCTTTCCCAACAACCAGAATCCAGAGAACAAAGAGGAACTTCATTTTTTCTGCCATCAGAATCAGGGAGGAGAATTCTCTCCCAAACTTGATCAGAAAACATCAGGGTAGCACCAAATTCCATTAAGAAAGGCCTTCCCAAGATCATGGGAGCATCCAGAAAAGTGATCCAGAAGTGACAGGTGCCAAAAATATTTTGACCAATTCAAACAGGAATATCCCCAGAAATAACAACCAGTTCACAGGACTGATTCCCAATTCCATAAACCACAGAGTTGAAACTGACCCTTGGGCTAAGTTTAAGCTTGCAGGCCACGGAGTCAGAAATCAAGTTGAGCTGAGAACCCAAATCTACAAGAAGAGAAACCGTTTTAGTTGAATCACCAAGATAACATGGAAGAAAACCAAGAGGACAGGAATACAGGTTGGTATCTGAAGAGGGATCTGTTCCACCAGAATCCTCTATCAGAGTACCAGAGGAGACCTTTAATTTGTCCGGGCCAATCTCCACATGTCGACAAGAAATCCATTTCTTCATCCCTTCAGCCACAGATGGAGAGATCAACAGGAGTTCAGCCACAGATAGATCAGGGATTTTAAGATCAGAAATTCTCTTTAATACTCCTTCTACAGCATTAGGGTAGTCCTTGGAGATGCCCCTCTCGAATAAAACTTTGGGCTGGGTGGAGGGAGGAAGATCAGGTGAAATAGGTGATTGAAGAGGATCTGAGGGTTGGGCAGGTTGAAGAGAGGGAAGATCAGATTTGTCCTGGAACCTTTCCATAAGTGGTTCCCTTTCTACTTCAATGTCTTCCACATCAGAGGAAGGAGGCTCAGGTGAAGATCAACGTTTAACGGGTTTTTGCAGGATTGAAGATGGAACAGGAGGAGACTTATGAGGTTTTGGTTCCTCATGGGGTTTCCTAGCTGGATCAGATTGATAGGTGCCAGCAAAGCTGGAAGAAGTGATATTTGGAGGATACCAAGGTTGCAGAGTTCCACAGGACAATTGAAAATCCACAGAGACCAAGGATGCCTTCTTAGGAGTTGGTGGTTAGTATGAGGCCACCACATGACGGATCAGTCAAGATGAATCAAAAGAGATCAAAGCACCGTTAGGAAGGACAGAATTATTTCCCCTCTGCTCTACTAACTTCTCCTCCTTGTCCTTCTGGAGTTCAGGACATCTACCGGTACCATGGCCTTCCCTATGGCAATAATAACAGAGTATAGTAGACTTAGGAACAGAATTAGCAGGTTTAGGAGTGGCTAAAGAGGATATTTTCTGATCTATTTTATTCTCAAATGCCTGAAGTAATTTAGTGATCTCATCTATAGTAGGTGTCTCCCGGTGGGTCTGAGGATTGGGTTTAGGTCTGCAATTGGCTTCCATCTTATTCATGATTTTGTTAGAAGCTTGAAAAGAGGGGGCAAGGACTGGTTCAGTGATTTTAGGTTTTTCAAAGGTGAGAGCTGTTTGACCTTTCATCACTTTATCCACAGTATTCCTAAGAACCATGAAAGCAGGGAGCTTGAACCAATTGTCTCTTTTTGTGATCATGGATCCAGATTTCACCAATTCATCCTTAATTCTTTCCTGCACTCCTGGAGAGAAAGACTGAAAAAATCGCACTCCAATTTTGTCCAACCTATCAATGTGATTGTTTGGGATAAGATAGGACTGGATAGGGTCCCAAGATTTTCTGAAAGTCTGATAGTCAGAGGCTGAGGAGATACCACCATTGGAGATCCATTGATAAACCAGGGCATCCAAGTCTTGCAAGGTAAATCTGGCTACATCTATTTTTCCCCAATAGGCCAACATAGTCTCCTTCAGGAGCCGCCAGTTGTGAGTTTTAAATCCCTCAAACAATTTGATAACCTCCATAACTTTGTCAGAAGAGATAAAAATTGTGACTGATAAGCCATATCATATTCGCTGGCACCATCCACTTCCGCAGCCGTCTCATAGGAGTCCAGGAATTGTTTGACATTGGTCCCATTGAAGCCTAAATTTTTGTTCTGAGGTTTGATTTTGACCATCTTGGCCTGAACAGATAAAGAGGATCCAGCAGATTCCATGTTGGAGGGTTCCTAAGAGATCCAAATGAGCAGAGTTCCAAGGTGGCTCACAAGTGTGGCAAGAGTAAAGTTTCACAAAAAAAACAACAAGGATCTTGCCCAGGTGGTGCACAATTGGGAGGACTTACTTCTGGACCAAGTTGCCTCCACGGATCAGATCTGAAAAAAGAAGAAAAAAAAGAAGAAAAAAAAAATTGGATTGGATTTTGGAATTGATTCTTCAAGTTGGGACTGTAAATCCCAAGGTTGCTGGTTTGATCCCGGCCCGGGGGACCAAATGTAAGACTCCAAATGGTGCTAGGCTGTGGCAGTTCTGTGGAGGGGAAAGGTGCTGTTTAGGCTGCCCTCCTGAGTGTTACAAAAATATTTCAATGTAACCAAGATCAAGGTCCAGAACCTGGTAAATGAGGAATCAAGGAGTAGAGGATAAAGATGATAATAGTTGGGTAGCAATGGAACAGCGCTATCTGAGCCAAGATTATGCAGAAAAAAACTTGAACAAAGAAGTTAAAGTCCTCTTAGCGTTCAAAGAACAAAAGCTGTTGCATGTAGCAATGCCCACAAGCTAATAACTCTGGTCGTCAGCAGAAGATTGGGAACAATCAACTCAAACCCAAGCAACCTCCAGGTTCTGAATGAACCTGCCCAACTATCCGCAATCAAGTGCTTGAAGGGTACCAGATAACTGAGGGTGGCTGTACAAGACAAAAGCACAATGTTTAAGAATATCCAAAGCAAACAGTAACTGATTTGAAGCAAGGATAACCTCAACACTTCTCAAGGGACTCAAGAATAGGCTGGCAGAATGCAACTCCAAAGAAATTAAAGGGAGGTATAACACTCCAGGTCTTAAGCTTAATAAGACCTCTTAAATCAATTGTGATTGGCTCCAGAAAGGTGATCAGGGTTCAGGACCAGTATGGTCAGAGAAATGGATCAAGGAGTTGTATAACAAACTCAAAAATTCCAACAGACAGAATTTTCCTTCAACCAGCAAGGCTATTGGTTGGTGATAAGGCTCAGGCCACAGAGGGGCAAAGACTCAGGGTCAAAAAATGGATCAGGGGGCAATCAAAGATATACCCAGCATAAGGATCAGGATTTAATTTCTTGATAATGGGGGGACACAAGCACACACCCCTATGGATGATTCTATTAACTGATGATCTGATGTATGGTGATACAATCTGATGCTCAGAAAACGCAGGGGAAAGCCCCTTCTTTTATAGACCAGAGGCCTATAGACTATTTACAAGAGAGATTTACAAATGGGAACGGAATTTTTTTTTTTCTTTTCAAGGATCAAGATCATGGGAAAAAAAAAGAAAGAAGAAAAAAAACAGTTACTTGGAGAAAAAGAAACCCAAAGAGGGAAGCCAGCAGGCATCCTGATGGGCCCGGGCGACTGCCGAGGCCGCGGATGACCGCCGGAAGGTGTCCAACGGGCATTGGCAACGGAAGAGACCCGCGCGGGAGATCAATAAGCTAGGAGGTGGAAAAGGGATTGATGGACGGCCGCTTGAGGAGGCCAAATGAGGTAGACGGCCGTCGTAATGATCAAGACCGTGGAGGAGGCTAAAGAAAAACAGGACAAAAGATGAAGTTGAAATGGATTGGGGCATCCATAGATCTTGTTGGATATCGTCAAACAAGGGATGGGATTGGGATCCTGGGTAAACTTGTGATACCATTGATGGTCTTTGAACAACGTATGACTAGTTACGACATCCTTTTCTTGTCTGGGGCTCTGGGTGGAGCTTTCTAGACATGAGTTACACTTGATAAGTTGACCCTAGGACGCTCCAACTTGAGTACTTTCTACTCAAGTATTCATCCAAGGAGTGATAATGATGGACTGGTTGGATGATCTAATGAAATGGCTATTACTGCTTGCAGGGGGTAATACTACTACTGATGGGGTGTTCTTAACGTTGGTGAGAGACTCAAAGCTAGAGGGGTCCCATGATGGAGTGACCAGCTAAGGAGTTTTTTTTCCAACAATGGCTTGACCCATCAGTTTGAGTTCAAACGATTCTTGAAACTTGAAACTTTTTGTGATAGACTAATTGATTTATTAATCCTTGTACCAATCCTAATATCAGTGGCGACCCAAGGGCAGCCCATCCTATGGACAGCCTGTTGACATAACTTGATAGCGTTCATCACTTCATCCCAAGGTCCCTCACGTCCAGTACCGTAACCGTGCATCTTGTATTCAAGACCAGTTTTATCCAAGACTCTTTGAAACTCTGTGATATACTTCCCAACACTTGCTCCATTGCCACCCCCCACCGCTATCAAGCAAAAATCAGCAGTACAACGTGGTAATCTCAACTTTTCATTGTTCTTGGATGACATCCCAATAGATCCAGCACAAGTTGAGCTAGAGAATCAAAGGCAGGGCATGAGAAGAGGGATGAGGGAAGCTGGGAAGCAAATGCAAGCCTATTCCAGATCAAAGATTTATTTTTTTTTGGTAATGATACCTATGAAAGATGATAAGGAAAAATCATAAAAAATTAAAAATCTCCGCACTGGCCAGGGTTTCCAGGTTGGGGCACCGCAGCAGGAGGCTTATGGTCCGGGTCATCCATGTGGGCCGTCTTGCCGTAACCCGAATTCCCCACATGGGCCATCAAGAGCTTCAGCCTATAGCTTACACAATAAAACTGAACTCCTATCTTTTATTAGCTTCTGCAGCTACTATAGGAAGTAATTACCAAAGTTTTCTCTTCTAACCAAGTGTCTGTATGAAATCTGCAACAACACCACCTTTTTTGAAATGACTCATGAAAGAGTTAAGAATTATGAGGAACTCAAGATGGCCATGACTTCAGCTCCAGTACTGATTCAGCCAGACTATTCTGAACCCTTCAAGCTCCATATAGATTCTAGTATGGAAGTGCTAGTAGCTGCATTACACCAGGAAGTCATAGAGGATGAAAAACCAGTTGAAAAACCTATACTCTTGATATCCAGACAAGTTAAGGATACTGAGAAAAGGTATGGTGCAAGCCAAATGGAATGCCTTGCTTTAGTATGGGCTCTGGAAAAACTTCATTACTACTCCAAAGGCACCAAGTTCACATTGATTCCTGACTGAAATTCTGTCACAACTTTGATGAACATGAAAACCCCTTGTAGGCACATGTCAAGATTGCAGATAGCCATACAACAGTACAGAGGTCAGATGACCATAGTTCACCAAGCTGGTACTAAACACCAGAATGCTGATAGTTTGAGAAGGAAGGCTTTACCCAATGATCCATGTAACCCTGCTTATGACCCAGAGGATAATGATATCTTCCCTATCCTTAACATTAACATGTTGAAAGTTGAATCTCCTATAATGGGAATCCACATTTGTGAATTGGATGAATCCTTGTTCAACTCAATCAAAGAATCTTACAATTCTGGCATGAAAACTCTGATCAACATTATGGAAAGTAATTCTCCACCATCTGAATTGATCAATAGCCTACCTGAACCCTCTTGAAACCATAAAAACCTGGAAGGTTCACCGTATGGGATGTTCTAGTATACTACAGGCATCAACACTCAAGTGTTATAGTCTTAACTAAGGATGACCATATCAAACACGTCCTGGCTGAATGCCATGATAACTGCTCATCTGGTCATTTATCTGCTGAAAGAACCTTAGATAACGTTAAAAAAACTTCTTGGCGGATCAATTGGAGAGACTCCACTATCCAGTATGTTACTAGTTGTGAAACTTGTCAGAAGTCCAACAGGACCACTGGGAAAAGGTTTGGTCTATTGCAAAAGATTGCTGAACCCAAGAAAAGATGGGAGATCATCAACATGGAATTTTTAAATGGACTACCACCAGGAGGAGCCTGTTTCTAAAACTCAGTCCTAGTCATTGTGGATAGTTTCTCCAAGAAAGCAAAGTTTCTACCTAATCACAAGGAAGACACTGCCATGGAAGTTGCCCTATTATTTTGGAACAGACTTATTGCTGATTTTGAAGTTCCCAAGATCATTATCAGTGAAAGAGATCCTAAATTCACCTCTGAGTTCTGGAGAAATCTTCATGAAATTCTGGGAACCACCTTAGCTTTCTCTACAGCTTATCAACCCTCAGATGGATGGCTTCGCTGAAAGAATGATTCAGACCCTGGAAGACATGCTCAGGAGATTCTGTGGCTTTGGTCTAGAATACAAGAATTCTGATGGTTATTGCCACAATTGGGTCAGCCTTTTACCCTCACTAGAGATGGCCTAAAACAGTAGCTAGAACCCTACCACTTAGGAAGCACCCTACATACTGGAAAGAGGATGGATTCATAGATTACCCAAGGATAACCGTAATCAGCAGCTAACAATTATTTACCCTATATCACTTGATTTCAAAAACATGATAGATGTAGCCAATAAACACGCTGTCAAGTGTCCAGGATTCTTTGGATTATAACCAACAAAGGTGGGATAAAACCCATAAGGAGCCTGCTTTCAAGTTTGGTGATCAAGTCTTGATCTCTACCACCAACTTCACCAACTTAGCTGGAAATAGAAAGCTTAGACCAGCTTTTGTTGGACCTTTCACCATTAATAAACTTCATTGTAAGAATTCTGTGGAAGTAATCATTAGTGTTGAGCTTTCTAGGAAACACCCAGTCTTCCCAGTAAGTCTCATCATAAACTACCACCCAAGGAATGGAGAATATACTCCTTCACCCAAAATACCTGTTGCAGAAGAACCTGAAAAAGAAAGAGGAAAAATTAGCAAGATCCTTAAAGACAAAAAAGAAAGGATCAATGGGAAAGATATCAGACTCTATCTAGTTAGATACAAGGGAGAATCAGCTGATAAGGATGAATGGTTACCTGAACACAATATCCCTGATGGACCCATACACCTAAGGAACTACAGAGCCAGCAGAAGGCATTGAACCAGAATTTTTTTTCAGATATAGACATATCTTGGAGTGGGGGAATGTCAGCTTGCTACTATGTATAGAGCAACCTGTCATAGCAACACAAAACTATAAAAATAAGAATATCTTAATTAACAAAAGAAGGAGTGAGAGATCCATACATATTATTAAAGAAATGGATTCCTCACCCAAAATTAGGTAGGGTCAATCACTGACCCCACCCTTGAAATCCAAGTCCTTACATTTTTAAAATAATTAAAAAGAACAGTACTAAAAATTACAATACCAGTATGGCACCTTTTGGTCATTTGAACATTTCACACGTGTTGTCAAATAAACGGTTTACACCTAAAATTCACTCAGAATTGAGGTGTTTTGTATATTTTAGGAGTTACACGCGGAAATGTGTTATGTCACAATTCCCCCGCACAGCCCTGCATCATTACATACCCCTACATACTCATAGTAGCAGTTTCCTGCGTACTAGAGACCCGCGCGCAGCCAATTCTGCCACGCACGCAGCGGATGCTACCCCGCGCTCATCTGAATGACTGATCCCCGCGTCTGGATCCATTGTGACTAATCTGACAACCAGGTACAGCTCAAAAGAGCTACAACCTAATTAGGCTTGCCTGGAATATGTAACAAGTTGACATATGCATTATTAATAATCTAAAAGGATCAAAACTTAATTAAAATTAATAAAAATTGAGTTTAAGACATTTTTTTAATAATAAATTAAAGATCAAGGATTACCACGTAAATCATTGACTCTGATCTTTGAAGACCACAAAACACTACAAGGAGTGTTCATAAAAATTATTAAAAATCATCTACGTGATCAGAAGATGATGAAAAATCATTAAAATTCCACATCTAATCACTTCAAAGCAATAATAATAGTAAAAATGAAGGATGAGTACAGAGTGATCAAATTTACTCCATAATAGATTGACATATCCGGTGGCTACAATAGTACAGAAGTCCAGAAGATCTAAGGTCAGCTGATTAGCAGCACCAAGTGTACGTGCTAATCTTGCTCTGACTGGCTTGCCAGCCTCAGCCAATGAGAAGAACCCTCTCTACGCGCCCTGAGAAGCTCAAAATAACCCCAAAAAGGTATTTATACAGACCTCTTTGGGATCCATTATTCCATCATCAGTTTACCAGGAATTATTATTATCAATCAGACACCGTGTCATTGTTAGTCAAGTGCTTATGAAGAGTCCAATCAAGTGATTTATGACCAAGTCTGTAGTATTATTATTTATTTCTTAAAACCAATCAACCCTTGAAGTTTAGTCAGGCAATCCAACCCATCTGCTCTGAAACCCTTCCTATTATTGCAGGATTTTCGTGATAAAGTGCTCAGAGTGAGTTTTTCCCTTCCTTTCTAGGACATTTTCCAGTTATTCCTGGCCATTAGTGGAATAAGCCCTTTCTAAGGCACCCATCTTCATTCCAAGGTTCTTAAACTGCCTAAGGAGGCCCCTTGAAGAGAGGTTGCTTTGTCTGTAAAGACTCCCAGTAGTATATTACTGTGGCACCTCTTTTATATACATATTGAAAACCTTTTATTACCAAACCAATTAAACCTTTCAACTGCTCTTATTATATTATTTATTTGTGCCTCTAAGAGTTTATTTTTTGATTACTTATTATTATTATTATTCCAGTATTTTTATTGCTCTCTGTAGCTAAAGGACTGCAAGGTTCCTGGTATCACAGAGTTGACACATAGCTTATAGTTTTAATTAATAATTTGAAGGAAATCAACAGAATCTTGAAAATAAGGAGCAAAACCAATATTATGATTTTACTCCCATCTGCTAATGGATAATGAGAACCCATCTGAAACCAGATTACCCGTAGGAATTTATACTAAGAAAACTTATTAACATCCTGTGAATATTTACTAAGGATAATCAATTTAATGATGATCATGTGAATAGATTAGTGTCATTTACACATTCAAACATCAATCAAAAGGTAGAATAATTCCCATACCCTGTGGAATAAGATGTTACCTGTGCTTCAGCACGAAGAACACATGAAAGGCTACCCCTGGATACCCTGCTAGCCTCAGAACCCATGCTTTTTAGCCCCTGAATCCCTCAGAAGGACAGAATTGGGACTCAAAAATCTATAAATATAGAGCCCTTTTGAGGATATTGATACCCAGAGACCCTGTTATATTTAAATCCAGAAATATGCCAAGGTAATCAAATATTTAAAAGAGATAAGTAAGTGATTTATGACTTTAGTCTGATTAATAATATCTTTTCCCAAACCCTTTTTATCAAATTAAACTTCTGAAAAACCTTTTTAACCCCATTAATAGGTTTAACCCATCAGTGAACATCCCAAAAAGCTATCTAAAGGATTCAATAATATACCAGTGAGTCTTATTATCCTTTTTCTGTCGTGGAAGCTTGGCTGAAAGGCCCTGCCACACCACCATATATTATATATATATATTATCTTTGGGAAATATCTCCTTTAAGATTTAAATTAAAGGTTCCAAAGTAACCAGGTATACGTGTTTTCAAATTGAATTCCCTGAAGAGAGGTCTTGAAGATCCCCAATATTACTTTTTCCCCTCTATTAATTTATTTAATGATCAATTTATCAATATCAATTAATAATATTAAACCATAACCAAACCAATTAACCTTGCAATAGCTTTATCCAAATATTTTACCAATTTTTCTGAATTTATTGAATAATATATTTATTATTTATTCCATCACCTCTGGTAGCTAAATGATAGAAAGGGTCTTGGCAGCCAAGAGGCTGACACCAACATTCCAAAAATGTATTATGGTTGAGAAATTCAGCACCTAAGCTTTGGCATGGTGTATTCCTTCCTCTTAAAATTTAATCATTTGTTTCAAAGAGCATTCCTTCTTGATTGGTGGACCCTCCAAGATTACAAGTCATTATCTGACTTAGAAATATGATCACACATTAACATAGCACTCACCTATTCCAAGCCATTTAGGTACTGTTCAGCTGCACAAAGTATAGTGTATCCAGTGAGTTTGGTCAGATGGTCAACTCGCCCTGGTCATGTGACAAGACATGGTTGATGGCTGGACCAAATAGCATGATGGGGCAATAGCCCAGGGGACCCCATCTTTTTGGGTCATAAACTTGACAAAGTTGCTGATCAACTCAGGGAAGAAAGAAGTATTTTATCTGCTTCTGTGCTCCTCATGACTTTTACAACCAACAGGGTGGCCTCAAGTCAATGCCAGACTCTTGTTTGCTTCAGTTGAAAGCTGCCACAGCCAATTTAATGGCACACCTCCATTTGTTGACCACCTGACAAGGGGTGGTTGAATAAATGCCTCACAGCTTTGAGCACCTGCCAACTGTGGTTTGAAAAAAAAAACCCACCAAGTTGATAGATTACAAGTCATTATCTGACTTAGAAATATGATCACACATTAACATAGCACTCACCTATTCCAAGCCATTTAGGTACTGTTCAGCTGCACAAAGTATAGTGTATCCAGTGAGTTTGGTCAGATGGTCAACTCGCCCTGGTCATGTGACAAGACATGGTTGATGGCTGGACCAAATAGCATGATGGGGCAATAGCCCAGGGGACCCAATCTTTTTGGGTCATAAACTTGACAAAGTTGCTGATCAACTCAGGGAAGAAAGAAGTATTTTATCTGCTTCTGTGCTCCTCATGACTTTTACAACCAACAGGGTGGCCTCAAGTCAATGCCAGACTCTTGTTTGCTTCAGTTGAAAGCTGCCACAGCCAATTTAATGGCACACCTCCATTTGTTGACCACCTGACAAGGGGTGGTTGAATAAATGCCTCACAGCTTTGAGCACCTGCCAACTGTGGTTTGAAAAAAAAAACCCACCAAGTTGATGAGCCAACTAAACTCAATGGACAAACCATATCTGTAACTGTAACTCCCCCCCCCCCCCGCCCATCAAATTGAAGTTAAAAATTGACACTCCCATGCCGCCCTCCGCAAAAAAAGTTTACAGAAAGTTACAAGCTTTTCCCCTTGTAGCTTGCTGTAACTTGCTGTTTATGCGCTGAAAATGAGAGCTCACAGGCCCCAATCCCGAGAAGATGTTTGGCTGCAGGGCCCTGATATCAGCAGGTACTTACAGTTACAAATCCGCCCATGGGAAGATTTGTAACTTGTAACCAGCAGTTAAAGTTACAAGTGGTCTGCAAAAGGGGCCCTTAAAATGCTTGTTCCAGATTTTGTAAAAGTTAGGGATTTTGTTTTCATTGATGCCCATGGAAACTGATTGACAATTCAAATCATTCCATTGATGCTCTAAATTTTAAAGGAATCTATCATCATCTAAGATCTGTTTAATTTCAGTTCTTCTATCATGAGAAGGGTCAAGCTCTTGAATTTTTTTGGAGCTCTCTAAATGTTAGCCCATTCAAAAGATCAACTTTATAATCACTCAAATTCTTGCTGAAATTAAGCTGCTTCTTTCCATTGCTTGGTGGAGTAAATTATTTATGGTAATGGAAGCAAAAACCGCATCTATTTGTACCCTAAATTACGGCTGATTTGCCACAAAAAACGGTGAAAATATGCTTTTAAAAATGTGTATTTTCAATTTTTTTTGAAAGAAATGCATGGTGATCTTTTTGGAAATCAAACAACTTTTTATTACTGAATTTTTGGAAAGCAGTATGCAGAAGTTAAAACATGGTTTGAAAAAATGGTCATGGGAGATAATTTCAACTTTTTCACATTATCCTTATTCAAGAAAAAATTCATCTCACCTATTTTTTCTTCAATATTAAATGATCCATTGCAACCATCACTTTCCTGGTTTCTGGAACATATTAAATGGTAGGTAGTTTTTGTGAAAATTTATGAATCAAATATGGTGTATCCACTGAGTCTGGTTGAGTGTTAAACTCCTTCTGGTCATGCAACAAGCTGGAGTTTACGACTTGAAAAATTTGGTTTATGGGGCAAAAGTCAAGGGAGCCCAATCTTGTTGGGTCATCAACCTCACCTAGTCTTTGATCAACTGAAAGCAACAAAAATCAATTTAGCTGCAGTTGTCATCCTCATGACCAGCATGACCAATAGGATGGCCTCCGATCAATGCCAAACTCTAGGAAGCTTCAGTTGAAATCCTCCACGCTCCAGTTGATGGAACACCCCAATTGGGTGACCACCTGACAAGTGGCGGTTGGTTAACTGCCATGCACCTTTGAGCACCCGCCAACAGTGGTTTAAGAAAAATCCACCAAGTTGACCACCCGACCAAACTTGGTTGATACACCATAAGAGGAAAAAAGGTGAATTGACAAAGTAAATACTTGGAAGTGATCAAATGGGGTCACATTATTTGAAAATCATACAGCTCTGAAAGAGATAAAACATTAATCTGAGGAAAATCAAATAGAAACCAGGGAGAAATCAAGGGGATTCATGGGTGAAAAATAATGGAAAATCAAAAGACACTTTAAATAAGTCCTGCAGAAACTAATTAGAAACACAGTGGAAAATTTGAAGAATCAAATGAGAATTCATTGGTAAATTCAAGAGAATTTAAGAGGAATCTCAGAAGCAATCATGGATCAAATTTGTTTCCATCTTTGTGAAATCTACCAGAAAAAAAAAACAGAGTTCATGGTGATTTCCTCTGGAAATTGATTATATAATGTGAAGCAACTGGGGAAACCATCATGGTGAAGTGAAGTCTCTGTTCAGCCAGAGATGCCTGATTTTTCCTGGTGATATGGGTTTGCCCTTTTCCCACCAAATAGGGGCCCTTCTAGCTTCAAGAGGCTCCATTGTGCCTGAAGATGTTCATACTCAGTATTAAGAGCCTTGAAGTTCTAGTTCTGTAAGTTGTTTTGGGTTTGATTGTTCAAATCACTTTGTGATTAATGCTTTGTGATTGAGGCTTTTTGATAAATGATTTTAGAATGATGATTTCTACTTGAATTATATTTGATCCTTTTGAATTGTTTAAGTTTTATGTTGATGAACTGCTCAGCAATTCTCATTTACATGAGAAGCTCAATGCAATGATCTTGGGTCATCCTGAACAAGATTATTGCAGGCTGTTGAAGCACTTGATGAACAAGAAGGCAAATTATCAATCAAATCCAAGACTAGAACCTAAAATCTTGCAATCAATCAGAGGCCATCAAAAATTGACAGATACCCGGGGAGATCCTTCTTTATTTGAATAAATTGAAAAGGACCTTGAGCAGGAAAAGAGAATAAGAAGGGCCCAAAGAAGAAAAGAAAAAAATTTCAAGTCTTTTCTTTTGTGAAAGGTTCATTTTTTGGCTTTAATAAACTGATTGAGAAGTGGTTACATTCCAAGTCAAGCTCTTCATTTGAATTTCATAGTTCAGTGGAAGAGACCAAAGGTTCATCAGTTTTGGTGGCATTGGAATCAGATTCCTTTTTTAAGGATGAAGCAGATGCAATGGAGGAGTCAATCAGTAGCTCATCTTTGGTGAGTGGTAATTCCTTTAATGAGATTGGAATTCTGGCTAACTACTTTTTTGATTTCAGGAAGTGAATTACCTCAATAAAATACCTGAGAAATTTCATATCCTATGTTCATTTTCATTGATGAAAATAACCATTGGGTCCAGCTTGTACTTAAGGGAGATGTGAGAGATTTGATTCCAGTCCCACCCATAGTTTCCAAACCACATTCCATGATTAAAAAAAAATAAGCTTGTTGGGCTGATCAACTCAAAAATCAACTTGAGTTGTATTCTAACTTGTAGAATAATTTCATCATTTGGGTTTAGTCTAACATGCTGATATTTTAATTCTATTAATATAAAGGGTAATCAAATTTGGAACATCATTATGTTGAGTTTTTTGAGTTAACATCATTATGATGATTGTTTTTAATGAGATTTTAATGGTAAGTCAGTTCAACTTGTGTTGGGCTGATCCCATCATAAGCAGTATTTTTACTTCTTGTGATGGGATCAGCTTAACACAAGTTGAACTTGTATTTTTTTGGTTGGTTATCTTTGGTGTTTTATATTTTATATTTTATGTTTTTATTTTTATTTTTATTTTTATTTTTATTTTTATTTTTATTTTTATTTTTATTTTTATTTTTATTTTTATTTTAATTCTTATTTTTATTTTTATTTTTATTTTTATTTTTATTTTTATTTTTATTTTTATTTTTATTTTTATTTTTATTTTTATTTTTATTTTTATTTTTATTTTTATTTTTATTTTTATTTTTATTTTTATTTTTATTTTTATTTTTATTTTTATTTTTATTTTTATTTTTATTTTTATTTTTATTTTTATTTTTATTTTTATTTTTATTTTTATTTTTATTTTTATTTTTATTTTTATTTTTATTTTTATTTTTATTTTTATTTTTATTTTTATTTTTATTTTTATTTTTATTTTTATTTTTATTTTTATTTTTATTTTTATTTTTATTTTTATTTTTATTTTTATTTTTATTTTTATTTTTATTTTTATTTTTATTTTTATTTTTATTTTTATTTTTATTTTTATTTTTATTTTTATTTTTAATTTTAATTTTATTTTTATTTTTATTTTTATTTTTATTTTTATTTTTATTTTTATTTTTATTTTTATTTTTATTTTTATTTTTATTTTTATTTTTATTTTTATTTTTATTTTTATTTTTATTTTTATTTTTATTTTTATTTTTATTTTTATTTTTATTTTTATTTTTATTTTTATTTTTATTTTTATTTTTATTTCTATTTTTATTTTTATTTTTATTTTTATTTTTATTTTTATTTTTATTTTTATTTTTATTTTTATTTTTATTTTTATTTTTATTTTTATTTTTATTTTTATTTTGATTTTTATTTTTATTTTTATTTTTATTTTTATTTTTATTTTTATTTTTATTTTTATTTTTATTTTTATTTTTATTTTTATTTTTATTTTGATTTTTATTTTTATTTTTATTTTTATTTTTATTTTTATTTTTATTTTTATTTTTATTTTATTTTTATTTTTTTTATTTTATTTTTGTTTTTTTTATTTTTTTTATTTTTTTTATTTTTTATTTTTATTTATTTTTATTCATTCATTTATTTATTTTATTTTTTTATTTCTTATTTATTTTTTATTTTATTTATTTATTTTGATTTTTTATTTTTTATTTGTTTTTTTATTTTATTTATTTTTTATTTTTTTATTTTTTTTATTTTATTTACAATTTTATTTTTTTTTTAACCAAAGAATCAACATTTTTTTATCTTTTGGTGGATTCCTTTTTTTTGTATTTTTATTTAGTTTATCTTAGTTTTTTTTTTGGACCACAAGACTTGTAGTCTTGTGGCACGCCTACAAGACTACATTTGAGCCGTGTAGAGCCCCACACAACTCAAATGTGGTTGGGCTGGCTGTGTGGCACGGCAACACGACTACATTCCAGCCATGTAGAGCCCCACACAACTCAAATGTAGTTGTGCGGAACCCACACGGCATTCCAGTGCCATGTGGCCCACAGCCCAAACACATTTGAGTCGTGTGGGGCTCTACATGGCTTGAATGTAGTTGTGTAGCCGTGCCACACAGCTCAAATGAGTTGTGTACACAGATCATTTTAGTCATGAATTTATAATCAGCCTACACAAAAACATCATACAGATTGAATCATATTGGATAATTTGATGGCCACTGTTAAATTTGCAACCTCACGCTTTCAAACAGGTGTGTATTGCTGTTCACAACCCATATCAGTTGCAAACATAAAGTCACGGCTCAACAAGGACAAAGCAAAGTTGCTCCCAACTTGCTCATCACCAATCTCAACCCTTTCTAAGTCACAATTGGGGCATTTCAATTGGGGATTTGCAACCCCCCAGGGGATTTACAAGGTTTGAGCGGGTGTTGCGCCTGTTTTCCAGGCCCATTGGGGGAAAAATAGCCCCAAATTGGCCATTTGAGGGGGGATTTGGGGTACCTAGGAACCCCTGGACCACATTTGAGTTCTTTCAATGCAAATTTGGGGATCCAGCATACTATGTGGGACTATTATTGGAACACAAAAAGAAAATTTGGAATTTGGAATCAAATAATCTGCCTATTGGAACAGCGTACACACACAACACATTCCTGTTGGATAAATTTATTTTTTTCAACCCAAAAGTGAGCAAACTTTTGGAGTTGTTGGATATAAAATGAAATTGAATACTAAGTTTCTGATGAATTTTGTTGGTTTATGTGAACAGTTGCAGGCTCAAGCCCTCCCAGTTGAAACATGGCTATGTTAAGGGACTTAATTAAAAGTGTAATTAACAACCTTTGGTTTAATCTGGGGATTTGGGTAGGGAGTTTCAAAAGAAAACATTGAATATGGAGTTGGAAAAGAAAACATTGGGAACCCCATTTGTATCCTCATCTAGGGTTAAAATTCAGGAACAACATTTTTCTTCACAACTGGAATTGAATAAAGGTGGTGGGTAACATTTCATTGTCATTTGACTGAGAAGGATTTGGCTTGAAAAATACTAATTTAAATAAGTGGTGGCAGACCCCCTTGACCCTCCTCCTGTTAGAGCCTTTGCTAGTAGGAAAGAAGCCAATATTTCTTTTCAAAAATGGTCAGCCATGCATGGCTACAAATTTAAAAAATTCAAGTCAAAAAAAGACAAATATTTAGATCTAGGATGCAACAGATTTGGGGTATATGAAGGGCCATGCCTCACCAAATGGCAAAGGAAAACTCACACAAGGAGGTTTCTGTTTCAATTCATAATCCGTGAAAGTTTGACAGTAGCAGATCCCATGTGGAATTTCTCCATTAGAAATGGCCTACATAATCATCAACCATCTGAAAGCCCCTCAGTGCATCATTGACTGAGGAGATTCTCTGGGCAAGCCTTGGATCTTCTTAAGGAAGAAATGAAAGATGGGCTCAAAAAAATTCAGATTAAAATGAAATTGAGAAAGATTGATGGTGGAGAATACATTGAAAATAGAAAAATCTATAACACTAAGCAGAAGTTAAAGCTGGAAGAACTGGAAAGGAAAGGTGTTATGGCTGTTCTATTGGAAGTGCTCTGGGAATCCAAGTGCTTTTCAAGGCCCAAGTTTGGTTGAGAGGGTCACTCAGAGGCCCTTCGTTTGGCTCATCCTGCGTCTATAAAACTTTGGAAAAGATTCCATTATATTGCTTTGTTAGACTGTACTTATCAAACAAATAGGTAAAAAATTCCTCTATAGCATGTTTTAGGAAGACAGCCAACAGGAAAAATTTTACAAAGGCTTTTGTTTTTATAACAAAAGAAAAGTATGATTTCTAAAATTGTGGTTTGAATGCATTAAAGGATATGGCTTGTGATCTGAAGAGGCTTCCCAAATTCTTTGTGACAGACCATGAAAAATCTCTTATTTGTGCCATTGAACATAGTTTCCCTGAGTCATCCAGAAAGTTGTGCTTCTGGCACTTGTATAAAAACATTCAAGCAAACTTTAAAGTGAACTTCAGTAATGAAAATGAAGGATGGAAATGTTTTATGACTCTGTGGTAAAATTATGGGGCCTCTAAAAACAAGGGCAAGGCACAGCTCAATTACACAGAACTCAGAGTATGGCAATTTATTGCTTCTTCTGTTCATCTCTGCTTGGAATGCTGATTTTGAAACTTGTATACAGTGTCTCTTGAAATACCGCAAGGATGTGCTTGAGTATATGGAAAAGAACATTTTCCCTATGAAAGAGATGTTTTTAGCAGAATGTACTTGTGTCAATCCCAACTTTTGAAATAAAAAAATGTGTTGGGTGAAGGGGCCCATGCTACGTTCAGTAAATTACTTGTGGGATCTTTGAGGAACATATTGGATGTGTGGAAACACCTTGAAGGAACTATTGAAAGCGGAATCCAATCAGTGCATGAATCACTTTAAAAGTCTCAAATAAAGGTGGGAGCTGTTCTTCCAAAAGAAATTTCACCTTTGGGTTACCAATTTTCATTTGAGGCACTTAAACTCATTTTGGAACAATTCAAGAAGTTAAAGCGCAAAAATGATGGCAAGTTGTGCTCAAAGTCATATTAAAAAGCAATGGGCTTGACCTGTTAACACATCTTAGCAGATATACTAGAATAAAGAGGATCTGTTTTGCCTGAGGATGTTAATCCCCAGTGGAAGCTAGACTATGAATCTTCCAGTGAAGTAAGTTATCTTTTTGGGTTTTTGGAAGGGTACCAATTATAGGATTGAAAGCAATTATAGGATTGAAAGATTAATTATTGATTATTGTCTTTCTTTTTGAATTATTGACACAGATAAAGGGCTTTAAGAATCCCAATTCTATAACAAGTTGAATTCCATGCTTATGGGACAACCTCTACATGCTAGATTGGAGATTTTAAATTCTGTGGTTAATTATACAGAAATTGTTTTTGCCAAGCCAAGGCTTGAGCCAAAGGCTTTAAGTTCCAGCCGTGGTCAACCCAAATTGAAATAAACCAGTCAGGAACTTTCAAATTTTTAACACACTGAAAGAGAAATTAAGAAGGAAAAAAAGTTTAAAAGGGGACCAAAAAGACCAAAGATAATAAATCTTTTAATTTGAGAATTTTTCATTTTTATGGTTTACTGAACTGATAGGAAAATGATTTCTGTACTGAAAGTAAGGCCCTTCATCTGAATTTCATATTTCAGAGGAAGAGACTGAAAAAAGGGTTAAAAGGGGACCAAAAATATCAAAGATAGTAATTCTTTTATTTCAAGAAACTTTCATTTTTATGGTTTAATTAACTGATGGAAGAATGATTTCTGTAGCACAAGGAAGGTTCCTCATATGAATTTCATAGTTCATAGGAAGAGACTAAGAGTGAATTATGGTCTGTGAATTTTTAATCAGAATCCTTTATTGATTAAGAGGAATAAATGGCCAATTAAAAAAGAAGCTCATCTTTGGTGATTGTTGTTTCCTTTAATGAGATTAGAATTTTTACTAATTAAGTTTTGATTTTAGGAAACAAAGTTGAATAACCTATAAAAACTAACTGAGAACTTACATAAGTTCTTTGGCAAGGTTTGGGATCCAGGTGGTGATGGAAATTGTGGCTTTGGAGTGATTGCTAAATCACTAGGGTAAGATGAGCATGGATTGTTTAAAGTACGAAGGGAAATGATTGAAACATTGAGGAAAAATAAGACATCCTATTTTAAGATCCTTGGTGGAAGTAAAGATGTTGAAAGGATAGAACAAAGAATTGATGTTAATGAAATCAATGAAAATATTCCCTCTTCAATATGTCTTTCAAAGTTGGATATGAGTCAAATAATAGCTGATACTTATGGAATACCAATATTTTCATTTCATTGAATTCATGTTGTAGTTATACTCATGAAAATGGGTCTAAAAGAACAATCAGATCCAATTTTCATTACCTTTATCAAAAATAATCACTATGTTCATCTTGTCCTTGAGGGAGAAATGATTCCAATCCCAACCATTGTTTCCAAACCTGCTTTGATGACTTCTAAAAAAGCTTCTGCTTTGGTTGACCATTTAAAAGAAAAAATTAAATTCTATTTTAATTTATAAACATAATTTCAATTTCATTATTTGGGTTTGGATTCTGATGCTAATATTTAAATTCTATCAATATAAAGGGTTATCACATTTTGAACACCATTATGTTGAGTTTTTTGAGTTAAGATCATCCTTTTGAGTGTTTTAAATGAGATTTTCTTGGTAATTCAGTTCAACTTGTGTTGGGCTGATCCCATCATAATGATTATTTTGACTTCTTTTGATGGTATCAGCTTAACACAAATTGAACTTGCTTTTTTTTTGGTCATTTTACTATAGGGCTGGTCAAGTTGAACTGGTATTTTTTGGTGTTTTTACTTTAGGGCTAGTCAAGTTGAACTTGTATTTTTTGGCAATTTTACTTTAGGGATTGTCCATAGACTCTTTCATTGTTTATTTAATTTTTGTTCTTTTTAATTTAGGGATACTCAAGTTGAACTTGTATGTTTTGATCTTTATTTTCTTTTTGGTGTTTTTTGTTAATGTTAACAAATAAAAATATTTATTTATGTTTATATTTATTTGTTTATTTTTATTTATTTATTTATTTTTATTTATTTATTTATTTTTATTTATATATTTTTATTTTTATCTATATATTTTTATTTATATTTATTCTAATTTTTGGGCCCTTTATTTATTATGATTTTTCATCTATTTTTATTTGTTTTGATTTGATTTGATTTATTTTTTTCAATGTCTCTTTTTTTTTCTCACCACAAATGGGTTGCAAATGGCCATTCACAACCCCACAATGGGTTTCAAGTGGCTGTTCATGGCTAAAATGATTTTTGAGTGGCCTTTCATGACTGAAATGGGTTGTGAGCGGCTGTTCACAGCTAAAACTGGTTGAAAACCTTGCCCACAACTCTTTTTAGGTTGTGAATGGAGGTTGTAAGGTTCCAAATTTAAAATTGCCCTAATTTGATGGATAATGGAAACAGAACCGGACAAATATCATGCAATAAGTATAAAAAGAATGGCTTGTTATTGAGAAATAATTTTCAGGGGAAGTAAAAATTAAAAACATCTTTGAGGAAAAATTTGATCTCAATCTGCCCCATCAAAGAACTATTCCTGATTCTATGAAGTTTACCTATCCATAGTTTTCCACCATTTCATCACTTCTGGATCCAATAACCCATCCCTACAATTTGCTGGAATTGAACTCACTACTATAAAACGTTCAACATATTAAACTGGCTGCAATTTATTATTTTCAGATTGGGAAGCTCAGAATTACAGGGAAAAAATGGAAAAGATTTCAATAAATTAAAATTATCAAAGATATAAATACAAAATCAAATAGAACCTCATAATTTAAAATAATTCATATTTTTTTTTTTGGAAAAAGTATGATATATTTCATTTTTGGGTGATGATAAATTGATGACTCAAGCGATTTGTGTACGCAAATTGACTTCATTCCTGTGGCTCCCACACAACAGTCCAGTGTTGGGTGGCACCAAACCCAACTACATTCAAGTTGTGTGGGGCTCTACACAACCTGAATGTAGTTGTTTTCTATTCCTCATTTGTACAAGTGTTTTGGGCCAAAAAATAAAAAATAAAATAAACTAAATAAAAATAAAAAAAAAAAACAGAAATCAACCAAAAAATCAAAAAATGTTGATTTTTTGGTTAAAACAAAACAAAAAGAAATGAGAAATAAAATAAAAATAAGTAAAAATAAATAAAAATATATAAAAACCAAAAATAACTGAAGACAACAAAAACACCAAAAATTAAATTAAAATGAAAGAGTCTATGGAGAAGCCCTAAATTATAAGTTCCAAAAAATAAAAGTTCAACTTGATAGGCCCTAAAGTAAAAACACCAAAAAATACAAGTTCAACTTGAAAGGCCCTAAAGTAAAAACACCAAAAAAAACAAGTTCAATTTGTGTTAAGCTTATCCCATCACAAGAAGTAAAAATAATCCTTGTGATGCATTCATCCCAACACAAGTTCAACTGACTTACCAAGAAAACCTCATTCAAAACACTCATCATAATGATTTTAACTCAAAAAACTTAACATAATGGTGTTCAAAATTTGATAACCCTTTATATTAATAGAATTAAAAGATCAGCATCAGAATCCAAATCCAAATGATGAAATCTAAATGATTTCTATAAATAAGAAAACAACTAAAGTTGATATTTGAGGTGATCAACCCAACAAGATGATTTTTCGAAATCATGGAATGTGTTTTTGAAACTATGGGTGGGATTGGAAACAAATCTCCCTCAATTACAATCTGGACCCAATTTTTATTATTAACAAATGAAATGAATATTGGTTCTGATGCTTCTTTCACACCCATTTTCATAGGAGTATAAGTACAAAATGAATTCAATGAATTGAAGCATATTGGTCTTCCATAATTATCTGCTATTATTTGACCAATATCCAACTTTGGAAGCCATTTGGTGAAGATTTTTAATATGAGTAGCAAGGTTATTTGGAGAAGGAAGGAGTATGGTAGGCTACTGAAGAGGCAAATGAAATGTATTGATAAGGCTAAAAAGAGCCAAGGACAGAGGGAAAGTACTTGTATAGTCAAGTGGAACTTATTGGAAGAGGAGGAAGAAACACTCCAGTTTAGTTTTCTGGTCATCAGATGATTTTTCATTCATGGGCCAAGGGTGTCAGATCTCTGATACCAGGAACCTTGCAGTCCTTTAGCTACAGAGAGTGATAAAAATGCTGGAATGATAATAATAATTATTATTCCAATAATAAACACTTAGAAGCTCAAATAAATGATATAATAAGAGCAGTTGCAAAGTTCAATTTTTTTGGTAATAAATATTTTTCAATATAATATAAAAGAGGGGCCACAGTATTATACTACTGGGGATCTTTACACACTAGCAACCTCTCTTCAAGGGGCCTCCTTAGGCAGTTTAAGAACCTTGGAATAAAGATGGGTGCCTTAGAAAGGACTTATTCCACTAATGGCCGGGTGTAAAAGCACAAATGGCCTGACAGGAAGGTTAACACTCACTCTGAGCACTTTACCACGAGAATCCTGGAATAATTGGAAGGGTTTCAGAGCAGATGGGGAGGATTGCTTGACTAAACTTCAAGGGTTGATTGGTTAATAAGAATAAATAATTCTACTACAGACTAAGTCATAAATGAATTGCTTATCTTCATATAAGCACTTGATCAACAATGACACGGTTTCTGATTGATAATAAATAATTCCTGGTAACTGATTAACTGATTGGATCCAAACAGGTCTGTATAAATACCTTTTTGGGGTGATTTTGATCTTCTCAGGGCACGTAGAGAGGGTTCTGCTCGTGGGCTGAGGCTGGCAAGCCAGTCAGGGCAGGATTAGCACGTCCAATTGGTGCTGTAAATCAGCTGTCCTTAGATCTGCTGGATTTTGGTACTATTTTAGCCACAGGATCTGTTAATCTGTTATGGCGTAAATTTGATCATTCTGTAATCATCTTTCATTTGTACTATTGATATTGCTTTGAGGCGGGCAGATGTGAATGTTTCCTAATTTTCCATTATCTGCTGATCATGTAGATAATTTTCAATAATTTTTATGAAAACTCCTTGTAGTGCTTTGTGGTCTTCAAAGATCAGGGTCAGTGATTTACATGGTAATCCTTGATCTTTGATTTATTATTAAAAAAATTTTTAAACTTAATTTTCATTAATTTTATTTAAGTTTTGATCTTTTTAGATCATTAGGAATGCATATGTCAGTTTGTTACATATACTAGGCAACTCTAACTAGGTTGTAGCTCTTTTGAGCGGTAACTGGTTGTCAGATTAGTCACAACAGATCCAGACGCGGGGATCAGTTAGTACAGATGCGCGCGGGGTAGGATTTGCTGCGTGCGTGGTAGAATCAGCTGCGCGCGGGTCTATAGTACGCGGGAATCTGCTACTACGAGTACATAGGGATATGTAATGATGCGGGGCTGCGTGCGGGAATTGTGACATAACACATTTCCGCGTGTAACTCCTAAAATATACACAACACCTCAATTCTGAGTTAATTTTAGATGTAAAACCTATATGTGACAACACGTGTGAAATATTAAAATGGCCAAAAAGTGCCATACTGGTATTGTAATTTTTAGTACTTTTCTTTTTAATTATTTTAAAAATGTAAGGACTTTGAATTCAAGGGTGGGGTCAGTGAGTGACCCTACCTAATTTTGGGTGAGGAACCCATTTCTGTAATAATATTTGTTGATTTCTCACTCCTTACTTTGTTGATTGAGATATTCTTATTTTATCATAGTTTTGTGTTGCTATTGACAGTTTTCTCTGTACATAGTAGCAAGCTGACAAAGGGAAGGACCAGTATTTATGGACAACTAGAGAAGCCCAAAGGGGGCCTAAGGCAGCAGGTTAGAGACAACTAGAGAGCTCCAGAGGGGGCCTAAGACATGGGTAATGAGATAATGAAAACAGTAAGGTAGCAATAAGGTACCTAAATTTGTTAGTTACAGAATTTGAACATCAAAAAGAAAACACACAACCTTAACTGACAAATTTAGGAACCAATTTAAGACCAGCAAAAATTCCAGAGATTCATGAGAAATGAGAGGAGAATATGAGAATGATAGAGATATGAGAGTTGAGTAATAAATTACAAGACACCACCTTGTCAGGATATGAGATGGGGAAATGATAGCCTATTTTAAGAGGAGAAACAAGGACCTCAGGCATAGTTGCCTAGCTTAATGGGGAAGGATGATATGATGATGATGATGATGATGATGATGAGCGTAATGGTATAGATTAATGGGTGAAAATGATATCATGATGATGATGATGGTGATGGTGATGGTGATGGTGATGGTGATGGTGATGGTGATGGTGATGGTGATGGTGATGGTGATGGTGATGGTGATGGTGATGGTGATGGTGATGGTGATGATGATGGTGATGGTGATGGTGATGGTGATGGTGATGGTGATGGTGATGGTAATGGTGATGGTGATGGTGAAGGTAATGGTAATGGTAATAATGATGGTAATGGTGTTGGTAATGGTGATGGTGATGGTGATGGTTTTAGAGATGAAGTTGGAATGGAGTGGTGACAGTTATGTGATAATAGTGGTGTTGATAGAGTGTTGAATAGTAATGAATGTGGTTGTTTTAACGAAAGAGGGTGGACAATAGAAAGATATAAACAGGTAGTATGGAACAAAAATGAGGGAAGAATTCCAACATTTGGAAGATGGAATCTTTTCATTGATGTGATTAAATTCAAGTCTTTTTCCTATCTTTTAAATTTATTTACTGCCAACAAGGATCTTACAATATCATGTCGTATTTTTCATCAATGTTTCAAGAAATTCTTTTTGTACTTGAAACCATCAATGCTCATTATACCAAAGTGATTTAGAAATCACTCTAAATCCGCAATTTCCATGAACTACTGGATCCCAAACCTCCCCCAGGAACTTATGTAATTTCTCAGATATTTGATTGATTCAATTCACTTCCTAAAACAAAAATCAGTTATCCAAAATTATAGTCTAATTAAAGGAATCAACACTCACCAAAGATGGGCTTCTGTTTTAATCCTCCATTTCTTCTTCATCATCATTTGAAACAAACTCTGATTCCAGTGGAAGGGACCCTAATGACTTTAAGTCTCTTCAAATGAACTATGAAATTCAGATGAAGAGCCATCCTTGCACTACAGAAATCCTTTTTACCATCAGTTCATTGAACCCAAAAAATCAACATTCCGTGGAAGAAAAGACTTGCAATCTTCTTTCTTTTCTTATTTTTTACCCTTCTAATTTTCTTTTCCCGCTTAAGTTTCTTCTCAACATGTTCAAATTGAGAAGGATCTGTCTGGGTATCTGTCAATTTTCGCTGGCCTCTGCTTGATTGCAAGACTTTAGGTTCAAGTATTGGCTTGGATCAATACTTTGTGGTCTTCTGAATCAAGTACTTCAACAGCCGGCAATGATCTTGTTCAGGATATCCCACGATCAATGCCTTGATCTTCTCATTTAACTGAGAGTTTTTGAGCATTTCATCAACATCAATGTTTTAAAATTCAAAAGGATCAAATATTAGGAAAGTAGGAATCATCATTCAAAAAGCATTAATCACCAAGTGATTTGAACAATCCAACAACCCAACTTAAACCCGCTTACAGAACTAGAAGTGCAATGGGCATAATTCAACCTCCACTGACAATAAACATCCTCAGGCACAATTGATCCTCTTGATGTAAGTAGGTCACCTATCTGGTGGAAACAGGGAAAACCCATGGTCTTGGAGTTTGACTTGGTGCACAATTACCCATCATGTTTCTGCTTTAATTTCTTCAATTGTTCCACAAAAAGTTTAATTACCTCTAAAGACAACTTTTATCCCAACCTCAATGGTTAATTAAGAAGAACTATTCCTATCTCTATTCAAGCGTTGTAAAGTGCAGCCTGAAACCATCTAATTTGATTGGAAATGTTTGCCTCTGGGTTCCTCAAAACATCCCCCATGTTTCCCAAACAATTCACAAGGAATCATCTGAGAGTAGCATGGGCCGCTTCCACCCAATACATTTTTTTATTTCCAAATTCAGGTTTTTTGAAAGTCCAAGCCTTTACAGATTTATGTTTTACATGGAATATTTTTTTATCCAGATACTTGAGCACATCCTCAATGTTAGCTTGTTACTATTGCAGAGCAAGCTTCAAAAGTAACAAAATAACATAAATAAAAGAAATAAATAAAAACATTATTAAAGGATAAATAATATTAGAAATATTATTTAAAATTCTGAATCTACATAAAAATTAAGGTAGGGTTACTCACTGTCACCTACCTCAAATTCCTACTGATTCTATTTTTAAGTAATTTATGAAGATTTGGAAAGAGACATGGCCTTGGGATTTTGGCCATTTTAATATTTCACATGAAACCCCATGCATAGGTTTCACAGTGAAATTTGTGTCAGAATCCAAGAATTCTCTGATTTGGAGGAGTTACGGGTGGAAATTTGATTTGTCACAATTCCTGCATGCTCACGCGGCAACCAGAACATCCACGCGTGGCTGAGCAGAAGCACTACCACTCTGTCAGAGTACACTTACAAGTCTTGTACGCAGCCCCGGGAATCTGACAAGCACACAGCTGCGGGACTACGGACTGACAGAATGACAAGCGGCTTGAGAAGCCCAGGTACCATATGAAGGTGCTACAACCTAGACCAGGACATACTACATATGTAATAAATTTCGACGTGGATAAAAGATAATCTCAAAATACATAAAATCATATTAAAATACTTAAATAACCTTCTATGTATTTTTTATATAATATAATAATAAAAAAGCAAATATGTCGAAAGGAAGATGGCTACTTTTTGTAAAATATCTTAAAATGCTTTAAATATACCATTATGAGAACTTTAAGACATAAGTATTTCCGTGACATAGTACGAAAACTGATTATGTAAAAATATTCCATGAATTCTCATAACTTATATTTTTAATTAATTTTTTGAGTAAAACAACAGAATTTCGAAAATAAAGATAAAAATCAATATCATGATTTTACTCTCATCAGTCAATACATAATGAAAATGCACCTGACATCATATTACCTGTGAAAATTTCTACTAAGAGAATTATTAACAACCTGAGAATATTTACTAAGGATAATTAATTAAATAATAAAAATGTGGATAGATTAGTGTTATTCACACGTCTAAACATCAATCAAAAAGTATAATAATTCCCATACCCTGTGGAATTAGATGCTACTCGTGCTACAGCACCAAAAACACGTTACAGGATACCAACGGTTACCCTGCTAGCCTTAGCACCCGTCCCTTTGAGCCCCTGTATCCTTTAGAAGGACAGAAATGGGACTAAAAAAGCTATAAATATAGAGCTCTTTTGAGGATATTGATACCCAGAGACCCGGTTGTATTTACATCCAGACACTTTGCCAAGGTAATCAAATAATTATAAGAGATAACTAAGTGATTTATGGCTTTAGTCTAATTAATAATATCCTTCCCCAACCCCTTTTTATCAATTTAAAATGCTGAAAAACCTTTCTAACCCCAGTAATAGGTTTAACCCATCAGTGCACATCCCAAACAGGTACCTAAAGAATTTAATAGTATACAAGTGAGTCTTATTATCCTTTTTCTGTTGTGGAAGCTTGGCTCCAAGGCCCTTTCACACCATGATATATTTTATATATATATTATCTTTGGGCAATATCTCCTTTCAGAATATAAATTAAAGGTTCCAAAGTAACCAGGTATACGTGTTTTCAAAGTGAATTCCCTGAAGAGGGGTGTTAAAGATCCCCAATATTATTGTGGCCCCTCTATTAATTTATTTAATAATCAATTTATTAATATTTATTTATAATATTAAACCATAACCAAACCAATCAACCTTGCAATAGCTTTATCCAAATATTTTACGTATTTTTTCTGCAATTATTGAATAATATATTTATCACTTATTCTATCAGCTCTGGTAGCTAAAGGATAGCAAGTGTCTTGGAATCCAGGAGGCTGAAACCCAAGTTCATTCAAGAAAAACTTCATACAAGTCATAATGTAAGCAACTCAAAACTTGGAAGATTGAAAGAAGAAGCCGTGATTTGGCCCTTACTCTAAGTTCCATATCATTGACCCCTGCCTCCTGTTAAATTTTCAGACTGAAAAAGGGGTTTTTCTTTTCAGAGGTTGAGATTGCAGGAAAGAAAAAAAAGCAAGAGGACAGGAGGTGTTTACCTGAAAAAGGGTGAACAGACGCGAGATTGTTTTAGGACAGTGATGGTGTCAGGGAGAGCAGAACAATGAGCATGGGAAATTGAGTTGAAAATGACAGGTTGGTCGGAATACAATTGTTTGAGTTCCCCGGAGTACACACAATGGAAGCAACAACAACACGCATAAGTAGGAAAACAACACAGCAAACAAATCGTGGTAGCGCCATTCATCCTCACATGCATGGTTAGGCTAAGTGATCATGCATATCCATAGCCGCGGCAATGCCCCAAGTTCATGCTTGCTTCTCAAGCCACCATGTCAGACAAGTTTGGGATTAGTCAAGTTTTTCACACCCCCCATGGCGTCAAGCTTGAGAAGACCCAAATGATGTAGGGCCCTATTCAGTGTTGGTCGGCAAGTTGGTTTGGTCAGGAAGTCTGCAAGCATATTTGTGCTTTTGGTGTACTGCAGTTTGATGATGAATTTTGCTATGACTTCTTGGACAAAGTGAAGTTGTATTTTGACGTGTTTAATTCAGCGGTGATTTAAGTTGCAGTTGTTGTTGGCTGTGTCAATGCATGCTTGGTTATCTTTGAACACCATGATGGGTCCAGGGTCCAATGAGATCAGTTTTGTTTCAATGAGAAATTGCCGGAGCCACATGAGTTTGCTGGTAAGATTGGTCAGGGATTGGTATTTGGCCTCTGCCAAGGACAGAGAGACGCAGGGTTGTTTCCTGGTTCTCCAAACAATTGTGCAGTGATGGAACATTGTCAAGTAGCCCATGAATGATCTTTGAGTGGCCCGGCAGTTTCCCCAGTCAGCATCTGAGTAGGCTGATACGTGTGCTGGTTGATTTTTGGGAAAGGAGAGGGAAAGATGAAGAGACCCTTTTAGGTATTTTAAGACATGCATGAATGCATGCCAGTGTTGTATACTGGGTTGTTCGTAATGATGGGAGAGGTTACTGACGGCATATACTAGGTCAGGTCTGGTGGTGGTGCTTAGGTAGCTCAAGGATCCAATGGCCCTTTTGTAGTTGACATTCAACAGCTTGAAGTTCTTGCCGTCTTCATCTGATGCAGGCTCAAGGTTGGTGTTTGGGATCATTGGCGTGGCTACAGTTCTACAGTCGGTCATCCCGTAGTCATGGAGAATTGAATCAGCCTAGTGGGCTTGAGAGAGTTCAATTTTGTCCTCTCTTTGATTAAATTTCATGCCTAGAAGAAGCTTGGCCTTGCCAAGGTCCTTCAGGTTGAATTCTTTCTTTATTTTGGTTTTGAAGCTTTCAACGTTGTTTCCAAAGATGGCAATATTGTCAATGTTTACAAAGAGCCAGATTGGGGAGACCCCTCCCTGGTAAAATACGCAGGTGTCTGATACAGAGAAGGTGAATCCTGTCTGAGTCAGCCAGGTTGAAAGGCGATTGTACCAAGCCAATGGTGCCTGTTTTAGGCCGTAGAGAGCTTTCTTGAGCTGGAAGCAGAATTTGTTGTTTGGACCTATTCCTTGGGGTATGGATATGTATATGTCTTTTTCTAGGGGAGCATTGAGGAAAGCCAACTTCACATCCATTTGTTGGAAGTGAAGGTTCTTTGAAAGGGAGTTCAGTCTTCCAGTCGGAGAAAACATCTTTGATTAATCCTTTCCATGGATCTGTGAGAAGCCATGTGCGCAGAGTTGTGCTTTATACTCCACCACCTTGCAGGTGTGGTCCCTCTTCTTTTTGAATACCCATCTAGTACCTACCAGCTTCTGACCGTTTCTTTCCACCTTCTCCCATACCTTCAATCTGTCCATAGAGCATATTTCCTTCTCAATGGCAGCAATACAGTGTTCTCGTTTGTCCAATTCCATCGCCTCTTTATAGCTTCTTGGGGTGTTGTTTGGATCTGCTGCTGTGAGGTGCGCCTTTGGTCTTTGCGTGTAGGGTAAGATGTTGATGGGAGAGATATCTCCTTTGAGTCTTGTTGGGTGTTGGGGGCCAATGATTTTGATTTGATTCCCACTTGTGCTTGGTGGGGGTTCATGTTCCTCAGGGGCATTTGTGGGAGGCAGTTCAGTATCCCGTACCGTAGTTTGCTTGGGATCTTCCTTGATGATGTTCCTTACAGTGCCCTGGTTTGGGTTGTGTCCCCCGTTTGGAGCAGCGTTTGCCGGCAGGGTCCATGGATGTTCCTCTTGGAAGTCAAAGAAGACATTGTCATCTTTGAGTTCAAATTCATCCCACCTGTTGTCAGAGAGGCTGTCATCACTTTCTTCTTGCAGCAACGGAAAAATTTCTTCTGAAAATTTGACGTGCCTGGTGATGAAAACCTTTTTGTCTTGGAGGCAAAGAATTCTATATGAGGAAGTGTTGTTTTCATACCCCAAAAGAATGCCTTCATCTCTGGTAGGTTCCAGTTTCCAGGCTTGTTGGTGTTTTGGAACAGATATGTACGCTTTGCACCCAAACACCCTTAGGTTCTTGATTCCCAGTGCTTTTGAAGTCCACAGGAAGTATGGCAAGCGGTTCATCTGTGAGGGTGTTGGTGTCAGATTAGAGAGAAAAACAGCTGTGTTCACTGCTTCCCCCCAGTAGATCTTGGGTAGATTTGATCCCTGTAGTAAGCATTGTGCCTTGTCAAGAATGGTTGTGTTTGCCCTTTTGGCAAAGGCATTGTGCTCAGGAGTTTCTGGTGGGAGAGCGAGTGGACAAACCCCTTGCTGTTGGCCAATTCCTGGAAGTCTTTGTTTACAAACTCTCCGCCTTGGTCAGATACAACTTTCTTTATCTTTCGATCATGGAGGTTTTCCATCAGATTTTTTAAGATGACAAACTGATGGAATGCCTCTGATTTTATTTTCAGAAACCTCACAAAATTGAAAGAAGAGAATTGATTGACCACAGTCAGGAAATATTTGTAGCCAGAGATGGATCCAGGATTTATTGGCCTGACAAGATCTAGGTGGACGCAGTGCAGTGGTGCGTTGACTTTGTCAAAGTGGCTGAGGTAGGGCTTGGCTGTGGATTTTGAGGTCCTGCAGATTGAGCAGTTAGTGGAATTGGCGCTTTTAAAGCCCATTGATTTGAGTACTCAATTGTTGGGGTGTCCCAGCCAACAGTGCCAGATGTCTGAGTGTGCTGAAGCGAGATAAGCTTTTGGAATCTTTGGAACTATGAATTTGACCACCATTAGTCTTTCCACAATATTGCCTTTCAGAAGCGTCTTCTTTCCATCCAGAATTTGGAATCTTTTCCCCTCTCTGTTGATGGAGATTGACTTTTTGATGAGAGGCAGCAGGGAGATTAGTTTTTGTTTGAGTTTGGGCACAAACAGACAGTTGGAAAAACAGTGAGTGATTTCGCCTATTGTTTTGGTAACATCTCCTCTTCCTTTGGCCAGCAGCTGACTGCGTTCATCCCCGGTGGTGACAGGCCATGGAGCGCAAGACTTGAAATTTTCAAACTTGTCAGGATTGTGAAACATGTGGTGGGTTGCTCCACAGTCAATTATGGCCGTTGACAAGTTTGGGCAAGTGAAAATTTCTGGATTTTTGTGTCCGTCCATGTGGTAGGCAGCGGCAATCGTGATGTGAGCCAAGGCACCGTGGGGCTTTTTTCTTTTGGGTCTAAGGTGTGGGAACTCAATCCACAATTTTGAGGCTTTATGACCTGTGACCATGGGGTTGTGTTTCCCATTTGCACAGTAGTAGACAGTTTTTGCTGGGTAGCTAATGTTCCCTGAGGTGTTGAGTGCAGTGGCTTCAGGTGCTGGATTTTCCTTAGAGCAATCCTTTGATTTTAAGTGATGAAAAAACTCTGAAGTTGCATGAGCATATTGTTTGGGTTTTCAACTGCTGATTTGTCCATGGCAAGTCCGTCGATGAGATGAAACAGATGAGTTTCTTTGCACAGCTTTCCAAGAATTGAGTAAGACAGTATGTTGTCTGGGATTTGGATTTCTAGGGAAGCTACGTCTAACAGAGTTTTTCTGCATCTTTGGATGAACTCTTGAAGATCGCCGTTGTAAGACAAAGCCTCCCATACCATCCACACGCTTCCTCTATTCAGCGCTGTTGTGGAAGCATATTGACTGTTTATTTTGGTCCAGAGACGGCAGGCGTTGTCTTTGGTGCCAGCATCCATGACTTTGATGAAGACTGTTTGGTTGATGCAACTGGTGATGATCCCAACAGCTTTTTAGCTTGCCTTTTTCCATTTATTTGTGGTTGAGGCAGTGGCATCTTTGGCGGGTTCCTTTTAGCATACATCAAGGAGGTCTTTGGATCGGAGATGAATCTTCACTCTTCCCTTCCATACACTGAAGTTTGTGCCATCGAGGATGGGGATCAATGAGAGATCTTTTGTGCCGTCTTTGTTGCTCATGTTTGAGGATAGGGTGTCCACCCTTTTTTTTTGATTTTTGTGAAGTGGGTTGGGACTGTAAATCTGTTAAAGTTTCAGACTGAAAAAGGGGTTTTTCTTTTCTGAGGTTGAGATCGCAGGAAAGAAAAACAAGCAAGAGGAAAAGAGGTGTTTACCTGAAAAAGGGTGAACAGACGCGAGATCATTTTACGACAGTGATGGTGTCGTGGAGAGCAGAACAATGAGCATGAGAAATTGAGTAGACAATGACAGGTTGGTCGGAATAAAATTGTTTGAGTTCCCTGGAGTACACACAATGGAATCAACAACAACACGCATAAGTAGGAAACCGACACAGGAAACAAATTGTGGTAGCGCAATTCATCCTGACATGCATGGTTAGATTAAGTGATCATGCATATCCATAGCCGTGGCAATGCGCCAAGTTCATGCTTGCTTCTCAAGCCACAATGTCAGACAAGTTTGGGATTAGTCAAGTTTTTCACACCCCCTCCTTGGTTTTTGAGGCCCCATACTTATCCAACAGAGAGATAAAGCTTTTCCATCCTTCAAAATAATTATTCAAGGGCAATTTAAAGTCTTCTTGTATGTTTTTAGACAACTGCCACAGAAAACACTGTCTTTTTAACTCAGAAAAACTTTGTTCAATAGCACGGATCAATGCTTTTTCACGGTCTGTCACAAAGACTTTGGGAAGTCCCTTGGGATCATAAGGCAAATTATTTAGCCAATTTACAGACCAAATGGGGAACTCAAATGTTTCTCTTGTTATAAAAACAAGAGTTTTTTTGTAAGATTTTTGTTGGCTTTAATTCCTACAACATGCAAAGTGGGATGTTTTACTTATTTTTTTATAAGTACAATCCAACATAGAAATATGATGGAATTGTTTGAAAAGCTTTAATGAATCAGGGTTTGCCAGGAATAGGGCCTCCAAGTGTCCCTCTCCACTAAAATTTTCTCAATTAAACCAACCTGAATCACCAAGTTTTTCAAAGAGGACCTCCATAACAATTTTTCCTTTAAGTTCTGCAAGTCCTACCTCACGCTGTGGAATTCAGGGCGTGTCGTGTGGATTGGGTTGTGGACGAGGAAGAGGTTGAGGTCTCAAGGGTCTTTAAACCACTTTCTTTTCTATTGGTTGATTGTGGGGAGGCTATTTTAGGACGGCCATTCATAATTGGGTTCTGAGTATGAATGATGTTTGATCCAGAGGCGGGGACGGAAGCATTAACGGTGGAAGATTTGTCTGGTGGGAAATTCAAAAAAAAAATCTGCAATAAAGGATTGGGGAAGTGGATATGAGATTTGGCAAGCAAGAAGGAGGAGGACCCTGGCGCAGAGTTGGTTTGCAAGGGGGGTCTGGAGGCAGATTTTGATTAGTCGGCCAAGGTTACTGCACGGAGAAAGCTCCAGCTTTGTTCCGGCAGTCAAACAGTGAGTAGCAGGTGGGAAGAAGGGAGGAAGGGCGGGACAGGAAAGCGCTGGAAGTAAGTTCCTTTCCTCAGTGTGAATTGCTGGGAGGTACTTCACAAAAACACTATCATTGTTCCACGCTTGTGAGCAAAGGCAAAAGCCGTGGTTTGGTTTTGACTAGGACCTATGGTAGCGGATGCGTGCGGATGGGGTGGTGCAATGTTGGGAAGTATAAGCTGTTTGCACAAAAGATCCATCCCCGGAACAAAGCAATGCGTCAGGATCTGAATGGAATGCTGCGACAAATTCCTTGGTCGCAGGACCCTTTGGAATCTCCGCTGAAGATTTCAGGATGGGTAACACAATTGGATCTTGAAGGATTGGTTTTCATAGGTTTTGGAAGGCTCTTTATGCTCAATTATCTATCTCTCACTAAAAGGGTGAACAGTTGCACTCAGGGTTTACAGATTCAAGGGATCAATAACTTCTGAACTTGGAACCATCAAAGGGGAAGTCCTCTTCTGAATTCCATAACGCTTAGTGTTATAGATTTTTTATTCATCAACATAGTTGCCGCCATCAATCTTGTTTAATTTTTTTTCATTTGCACTGTATTAAGCCAGTCATTCATGCCTTATCTTAAATTCACTAAGGCCCCTCCAGAGATTGTCCTGAGCTTAGGATGCACTGAGGGGTGTGGAGATGGTTGATTGTTACGTTGATCATTTCCATGGGAGATTTTCCACAGGGGGTCTGCCTATGTGTGACTTTCACAGATTAAAAACTTGCACCCAACCTTCCTTGTGTGATTTTGCCTTTACAGTTTGGTGATCAATTTCCCAGAGTAGGAACCATGTCTATCACAGGCTAAATTCACATATTTATCACGCTTTGAGTTGAAAACTATCAAAGAGTAACCATGCTCCATTGCCCATGTTTGACAATAGCTTTGTGCCTCTTACCTAGTAGGAAAAGCTTTCACAGGAGGTGGGTCAAGTGGATCTGGCACCAATCAAATGGTTATGTTACAGTTTCATGGTCATATTGATGTAATGCACTCCATCAGTTTCAATCAAATCAAATAAGGCAAAGACAAGAGTAAGATGAGAAGTTACTCACCACCAGAGGTCATTTCCTTTTGTGAAAAATTTTTTTCCTCAATTGCAAACCTAGATGAGGATTCAATTGGGGCTTCCAATCATTCATTAACCAAATCCTTTTTTTCTCATCTTTTTTAATGGCACTATCAATTTAGTCCTTAAACACAGCCATTTTATAAACAGGAGGGCGTGCTACTATTCCCACAATGCAACAAAAATGCAATGGTACTTCAGTATTCAATTCAAATTTCAATTGAACAACTAAAAATTTTGCTCACTTTTGAGCTGATAAAGATCAAGTTTTGCAGGATTTTTGTTGGCATTTTCACTTTAGTTTTAGTTATTTGGTTTGCATTTTCAGTTTATTTTGCTTCAAATCCACTTTAGATTCAGTTTGGGATTGCTAGGTGTGGTACAACAGTCCCACATAGTATGTGTTGATCCAAAATTTGGATTGATGCAACTCAAATGTGGTTCAGGGGGTCCCAAAAATTCTGGCACAACCCCTGGGGGGTTCATTCCCCCAAACATGCGTCAAAATGGCCATTTAAGGGGGTAAACAACCAAAACAAATGCCATTGACAGGACGTATACAACCCCCTGGGGGTTGGGCATGTTTGAAACAACAATTTGGACGCATGTAGATGCATGTATGGGCCCCCATGCGCACTTTGGATGTGTGTATGGGCCTTGTATGGACGTACACACCTCCCACACAACTTGGATTTGTCAATTTATCATTAACCTTCATTTTTTCATTTAACCAATAACTGCATGTTGTTTTTAATAAGTAAAACTAGAAATAATACTCAAAACCTTTATTCTAATATCAATGCTTTGAAATTTCACTTAAGAGAAACAAAATTTATCTGGTTGAAACATAAGAGAATTAGCAATTGTAACTCATGATTCTTTTTATCCATTGAAAAGACTCACTCTATGATGAAAACATGGGGAATGTTACAAAATTTTGAACCAATCAGAAATACTTGAAACTTTTAATGGGTAGATTTATTCTTTTGATTTAATTATTTAAAAATCTCCAGTTCTTTCTTTTTCTTTTATTTATTTATTTTTCAATTTGTTTTAAATTAATTTTCCATCAATGGAGTTGTATTATTTTAAATGGTTGTTTTTCCCTTTGGTTTAAAGAAAAATTGTATAGGTAAGACAATAAATTCAGAAAAATTGGTATCATTTATCCCAACTCTTAGATAGAAAGAACTCAATCAATAAATCTTAGTTGGAAATAAGGTAATATAAATGAGGATTAACACACACATCTCATACATCCAATCCAAAGCGCAATCAAGTCAAATTTGTATTTTTTTCTCTTCAGTATTTCTTGAAATGATTATTCAAATGAAAAAATTACTGGAATCAACTAATAAAGTTGATCAAGATTACATTAATTCTCTATTTTGATTTATAGGATCATTCATCTACTCATTAGGGCGTATCAAAGTTAAGCAGACCCACCATTTTTCAATGGTGGGTTTCAACCCAATTTGGCCATTTCTAACCTTCCATTAAAAATCAAAAAAACCCACTTATTTCACATCAGACGTGTCAAAGTTACCTGAAAATATTTTTTTTCAAATAAAGTATTTAAAGGCTTTCACCACCTCAACCAATCATTCCACATCATCACTGCTGGTTTCAACCTCTGGCCTCATTGGAAAAATTCTACCTCCAACCTCATCCAAAACATTTGATTCATTTCTCTTAATATCTTCATTGCTATCCTCATCACTCCATCACTCTCATCCCTTCCTATCCTCTTTGATTCATCACTCTCACCACTCTTATGCTCTAATTGCTTCATCAACCTCATCACATTAGTTCTTTCATCACATCAATCCTCTCATCATTTCATTGCTTCATCCCTGCTTTCATCACGTCCTAAATCTCATTGCTTCATCACTTCATCCCCGCTTTCAACACATCCATTCATCACTTCATCACCTCATTGCTTCATCCATCCATCCCTCTTACTCTTTTTAAATGGCCCCTCAGTGAAACTCCCCCTTCAAGTACACTAAACAATCCAATGGACAAAAGCAAACATGCCCCAGGAACTCAAAATCCAACACTCCTCCCCCATCAGCTTCCAAAGACTCAAGTCAGTTTGAGAGAGCTGATCACATGATACTGGTAAACTGGCTCAAACATACATCCAACTACAATGCTTTCTTTGGATCAAACAATGAAATAAAAATTGGCTGACCTCCATCCTCTAAGGTTAATTGTTATCTCCTGATAGCCAATGAACTGAAGAATAAAACCAAATTTAGGCTGGATCTTTCATACAAACAGATGTGTGAGAAATTCAAGAACTATCAAGCCAAGTACAAATAATCCCACTCAATTTCAATCTCCACTGGATTTGGTATGACTGACTCTGATAAAGAAAAGGGAATCAACTTGGTGGCTGATAAGTTGGACTCCATTTTTCCTTTTTATATTAAAATGGATGAAATCTCTGAAAAGAAGTCCAATATAACCCCTTTAGCCTCCTTTGAGGCCCAAAACTCAGACCCAGTTGATTCTGAGGACCTGGCTGTGGATGCTCAGCCTATAAATGATGATCCCAATGAAACCTATGAGTGACCCCAATCTTATTTGGAGGAGGATATTCCAACAGAACCAGCTCCAATCATGTCTACATCAGCATTGATCAACAATTCAAACCCTTCCTTGGACCTCTCAATTCCTCCTTTTGATTGATCTTCCCTGGGGAAGAAGAAATTCACAACTTGCCCATGAAGAGAATTTATTCCTGTATTGCCACTACCATCAACATCTGCTCAAGTAAGGAACCAAGTTCTTTTCTCTTCTGTCTGGTTAATCCTGACTGATTTAGATTGTAAAAAGACAGGCTCATCCATTCCTGAATGGCCAAATACTCAAGCCAATGGGGCCTCCCAAATCACCTTCAAATGAGAGCAATGAAGTTCCCACACAAAAGTCCTCTGCAAAGGGAAAGGAAAAGGCCTCCAATTCCATCAAACTCAACCTCAATAGCTGTTAAAAGAGTAGAAACACTTGAAATTTTTCTGGATTTGAGGATATCATGGAGAAGAGGGATTCAATTAATTGAATCAATTGATTCTCCTTGCTTTCAAAATCAAGCTCATTCCTATTCACCTCCAAAAAGCAGTCAAATCACAAATTGAATCTGAAAAACTTCAATTTTAAAATGAGAAGTGGGGTTTCCAAGGTGCTATGGATTTCCAAAAGCAGAAAGCTGAGATTTTGGATCATCAAAGAAATCGGAATGATGAGTGGCGAATGAAATAGGCTGAGCTGGATTTAAAAAAGAGGAAAAGGAGAAGTATTGATAGGAAGAACAACTTGAAAAGGAGAGGGAAAGGCTAGCTATGGAAAAAAAAGATAGGTTATTGGTAGCCATGGAATGTATTGGTAGAAGTAGAACTTTTGATAAAATAAAGGAAATTACTTGGTTGCTTGGCTTGTAAAATATTTTCTTTAATAAAATTTTTAAAAATAAAAACAAAAGAATTATTTTCAAATACAATGATTTTTGAGCCTATTTTTCACCCCACCAACAAAAAAATGTTTTTTATTTTTATTTACATTCTTTGGTCTAGAATATATTTTACCACTTTTCAAGTCTTTGCATGTGTTAACAGTGGACTTTTTAATTTGAAAAGACATAGCCATCCTAATATGGGTGGCAGTATTGAAAGAAGGAAAAGTACAGTGCTTGTACTTGCTTTCTGCCCAAACAAATTTTTAAATAACTGTTTCTTTTAAATAAATTCTAAATCCCAATTTAATAAAAACAAATTGGCAATTTTATACTTTATATTTTTCCTTGTTGTCAATAATTTGTCCATTTGAAGTTTTTGTTTGGACCACCAGTAAAAAGGAATAGGAGGAGAAATCACCTTTTTCAATATGGGGAGAGTTTTAGAAGGAGTCTGAGGTGAAGGTGATGTAAGGGGAGAAGTCAAAAGGAGTGAGGCAAGACCCAAATTCCAATGAAGAGAAAGATGGGATATTGTTGTCCAGCATGGTTTCTTGGTCGGAATTTTGTGCCAGTTTGGCTAATTTTATGAACATTTGGCCTAGGATTTGAGATGATTGGTGCAACCTAAGGTTGAGCAAAGTATACTCTTGAGGGGAATATTCAATTGCAGCTTTTTTCAAATATTGTCTGAATAATTCAGAGGGGTGAATTGATTTTTACCATCTAATTGCCCACATTGTTCCACCCCAAGATCTTGAGGGACCAACATTATTCAAAAATTTTTTCAATTGGTGAAGGAGAGTCTTCATCAAGTTGATTTCTTTCTTATATTTCTCAGAGAGTTTATTCAAAGGGACAAATTTGATTATTGAAACCAGAGCCTCATGATTGGATTGATCATGAACAAATACTTTTCCAGAGGAGAAGAAATGGAAGTGTTTGATCTTCTCTTTGGCCTGTTCAAACTCTTCAGGGAAGGTTTTTCAACTGTTCTTTCTTTTTTTGGCAGTTATGGCAGCATACAGATGCAAAGGCCACATTTTCGCTCTGACCACACAACCTGTTCATTGATCCCTCCCTCTTCAATCTCCAAAGAGATTTCAGAATCTTGGTATTGAGTACTCTTTTGCCAACAAGCCCTATTCTTCCCACCTCTCTGTATGCTTATCAAATCATTTTGTCCCATCTTGTTCCCTCCCATCCAAATAATTCAATTGGGGTGAGGATCAAGAAAGTATTCATATGATTGTTCAGCATTATCTGTTTGGTGGTAGAAGAATTGCCAGAGGCAGGGGTGGAAATGAGTATTGCATTCCATGGAATAAAAAAAAATCATTAGTCCGGTATAATCAAAATATATGATCAACAAACATAGAAAATAAAAAAACAATACCAGGGAATTTTCCTCAAAAAAAAAACGGATTAGTCACCTTTTAATGATCAGAGAGGGTAGGTCATCATCCCCCTCCTCCTCCTTGTTGATCAATTTGCAAGCAATCGATCAATTGATTGCTGTTTGATTGGGAGGATGAGGATGAGATGAAGGGGGGCAGGAAACCATACCACACCTCCTCCTTGCCAAAAAATTGGTGAGCAATTGATTTTTTGCTTGCCAGTAAATTGATTGTTTGCTTGCCAATCAATCAACCGGAAAGAAATTGATTGTTTTCTTGAAAATCAATAAAACAGAAAGAGATCAATTGTTTCCTTGCCAATTGATTTATCAGTTGACCGGCAAGCAAACAATTCTTTGTTTTCCAGTCAACCTATTGATCTATTGCTTGCCAATCAATCAACAAGGAGGAGGAGGGTTGTGAAGGGGAGGAGTAGGAGGGGGATGAAGGGAAGGAGGACCAGCGGGATGAAGGGGATCAGGAGGAGGAGGATTTGGGTGCTTACCAGAGGTTCCAAGCAAGGAAAGAGGAGGAAATCTACAAGGAGGAGGAAGGGGGTCTTACCTGGGGAGCTGAGAAAAGAAAGAACAAGGGGCCCTGAATAAGCAGGAGGATAAACGGGTGAAATTGAAGGTGATGGTGGTGGGTGAGGTGGTTTGGTGAGGTGGAGAGAGGTGTGGAACGGTGGGATGGTGGGGTGAGGTAGTGGTTGTGGGTGAGGAGGAGGGAGGATTGGACTGGTGGTTTGGTGAGATGAGGTGGGTGGTTTTGAAGTTATGGTTCTGTTCTTTGTCTAAGTCCACCACAAAAAAAAAAGAAAAAAGAAATTAGTCAGCCAAGGATTTGAACAACCAAATCCAAACAAATTCTGTGATGTGATATTTCACCTATTCAAGATTTGAATGCTACTCATCAAAGTGAGCCAGTGTGAGCGGTAGAATCTGCTCTCTTCATGCAGAAGATGAGGTAACAGAAGAGACCGGGATGAATTAAGGAGGATTGGGAATATCTTCTTCAAATATTTCTTCCTATTCATCTTTGATGTTGGAAAGAAGTTTGTGAAGGATTATACAAGTGATGATCCAGTGGATGAGTAGCTTCATTTCTTTGAAGTTTTTTGACTGGTTTAGCATCTCCTGTAAGCTGGCCCATCTTCCTTTCAGTATTCCTATTGCAAGCTCAATCTAAACTTTTGATTCGGCAAGATAATAGTTGAAATTGGTTTTGGCTTGATCATTGGATGAAACATTTTGGTATGATGGAACCATATATTTCCCACTAGCATAAGCCAAATGGGACAAAAGCTATTTATCTTGCTCAAAGTAGTTATCTGTTTGTTGGGAAATCTGCATCCAATTGAAAACATATGAACTGTGACAAGAACCTGGAAGGCCAGCATGGAGGGATATGAACTTGTTTTTATCAAAAAAAAGTTGTGGTGAAACAGAGTATCTATAAAAAATGATAAGAAATATTTGGTGAGTGTATTATCAAAGGCTTTGGAAAGGAAATGAATCAATTGCCTTTTTTTTCTAATCTAAATAGTGGTTGCCATCTAGCTTGGGTTTTTGACTCAAGGGGATAGTAGTTCCATCAAAAAAACAAATGCAACTGGGAAAGCCTTCAGTATCCATTAATTGAGATATCTCCTTGCCTTCTTCTTTGATTGGCCACTCAAGGACTGAGAAATGGAAAGATAGGATAGTAATCATGAGTATTTTGGTGTATAAGTCAATGGTTCCATAACCAACTGAGAATAGATTTTCTCATTGATGTATTGCTGCTCCATTTCCATTTGATCCCATTCTATAAAGAGAAACAGCCAGTTGGATAGCTGGATTCTGTTGAGAATTCTGAGAATTTTTGCGCAAGATGTGGTGGTATTTTATCATCTCCCCAATTTTCATGAATGAAGGCAATAAAGTTTAGAACAGTTTCTGGAAGCTTAATTTAGGGAGTAGATGAATCTTCTGCTTTTCATACATAGGGTTGTGGATAGTGTGCCTTTGTGGAACTATGTACCGCTTTTCCAACAGAGAATTCAAAGCTAACCAAGTTGATTCTAAATTTGATTCTGAATCAGAGTCGGAATCAGAGTCAAATAATAAAAAAAGTTCAGTCAGCTTTTGTATGGGTTTTTGACTTGCTTCCGGGAAGTTTGATTGGACATGTTGAGAAAGATGATGACAAGATTTGTGTGAAGCAATTGAGATGGGATTGGTATGGATTTGCTGAGGTGGAGGTGTGGATGTGTTTTTTGCATGCAATTAGATGTATGTGAAGATATGGAGATTTGAAGCAATGGAGATGAGATGTGTGTGATGCAATGGAGATGGGATTTGTATGGATTCTCTGAGGTAGAGGTGTGGATGGGTGTTTTTCATGCAATGGATTGTGGATGGATGATAATGGCAGGTTTGATTTTTGAAACCTGCCATTTCCATGAAACACGCCATTTTGAAATACACCAGTTACGGGGGAATGTGTATTTCAGAAACCAGCCATTTTTAATGGGGGGTTTGGTCAAAAAAATGCAGGTTTCTAATGGTGGTTTTGCTAAGTTGATACACCCTATACTTTCAACATGGCTCTGAAAGATTGAAGTGATGGAAATTTTCAAAAAAATCAATCCAAATGTCAAAGAAAATCAATCAAATAATATAAATGTTATCTTTCAAATTAAAATATTGGAAATGATTTATTTTAATAATTTTTTCTCCTATGTGATGGTGCGTCAAGTATCAATAGTGGTAAAACAACAGAAATGGCATCAACTTGGAAAATCTTTGTGACCCAAAAAAAGGCTTCAGAAACTAGCTTGAGAATCTTTGGTCCAGATATTTTTTTGAGTTGGAGGAGATTATTGGAATACTTAGATAATGTTCAACTTTCAATGCAGCAAAGACAATTTTCATTGATCAAGAATTGATTTTTTAGAAAATTTGAATTCAATCATTGAAAGAAGCCCCAAAACTTTTGATGACTGTATAATTAAACTTTTGGGAATACCTCCAAGATTAGTGGTTTTTTTATTAAGAAACATAATGATAAGTACTTTCATTTTGAGTATCACAAGCTTTCTCTGTGCCATTAATTAACTTATTCAAGTTTTTTTCTTTTGATACTCAATGCATATAAAGTCACGCAGACCTTTTTACTGATTTCAGCGGGACAGAAATTTGAATTTTTCTAATTTATGGAGAAAAAATTAATTTCAATAATTTTTTAAACAGATAAGAAATAACCATGGCGCATACATGGAGCATGGATAAATAAATTGAAAACAGGCTTCTGTTACACTTTGAAGGAACTGAAACTTAATCAACCCAGTTATGAATAAATTGAAAGTGTGAATGCCCATTTCTTGAAGAAGATTATATTTTTTTTTTTTGAATTATCTACACATTTTAATCATTTAATTAACCATTCATGAATATTATAGGTAAAAAATCAACAAACCACCTTTCATAAATTAAATATTCTAGAACCTTTTGAATTTAAGAATTGAGTACCCAAGGATTTATAAAGGGTTTGGGCAGGGGTTTCCAAATTTTTCAAGGGAAAGATGATGTATTTGAGGCTGTTTGAAATTTTATAGTCTCAAAAAACTATTTGGAAGATTTTTAAAAAATTTATTGTTTAAAAGAACAAAGTGCTGTTTCTTTATACAAAATAAAGATTAGATTTAGCTTGAAAATAACTAAATATCCAACCCAGGAATGCTTGGGAAATTATGTTAAGAATCAAATAATTAACAAATACAGTTTATCATAATATGAGAATGTGCTCTAGGGGTATAACCACACTGGAACATCATGAAGGAAAATGAAAATTGGAAAATATTTCATATTTTTTTTGATTTGATGAATCCCTGATTCTTTTTCTGCACTTCATTTTCTGTTTCTGTGATTATCATGATTCTGATTCTTGCATTAAAGGAAAAAAAGTGGAAAATAACCAGATTATTTTGGAACTTCTCACAAAAGTTTTTTCTTTCAACAAGCCTTGATAAAAATAAAATTTGTGAGTTCTGTTGATCTATGGATTTTATGGGCCAATTTTGTGGGAATTTTCTCTTACAATTCCTTGAAATATATTCAATGAGAATCTAGAACCATACTTTAATTAATTCTCACAGGAAATAAAGCCTATAAGCCCCCTTAAATATTTCTAAGATTAAATAAATAAAATTTCATTGAAAAAAATGGTTCATTGAGATCTGTGATTCATTTCTTGCTGCAAAAAATATCAAATGGAGCGTATCAGAGTTAAAAGTTTGAAAAAATTAAATGGCTGATTTGAGGCCTATCCATTTTTTTTCTCAAAATTTTTCTTCAGTTAAAAACATTAAAATCATTCACTAAATTAAAACCATTCAATAAATCATATTTTAATTCTTTGTTTTTCATGAAAGAATTTATTTTGATATTGTCTGGTCTTCATGATTATATTTATTTATTGAAAATATTTACCACAGTAAAAATTAAAGATTTCTTTGGAATAAGGAAGAACTCACATGAATTTTGGATGCATCCAAATTGATAAGTTCCCAAAATTAGCCATTCAACATCTACCAAGATGCAAAGTTGGATAATTATTTCCAAGTTTTTTTAGATGATACTGGATCACTGTCTTTCATTAAAAAAAGTATAAAAATTCACAAAAAAAAATTTGCTTAATTATATAATACTGATTTAAAATTGTATATAAGAAAAATATATCAAAAATTCCTGAGCAAGTTTTGGTTAGAGTTACAGTTCATTTACTGCATGAATAAAATTTGACTAAAACTTTTTTTATATGATATTCAAAATGAATTTGCGGGTTGCTTATTTTACATTCATTGTGAATCAATGTGTTGAATTAAAACAGATTTAAAACCCAGTTTTAACCAGTTTGAAATATTTTTACAGAAAGGCACATTGTAGCCTTCATTTTTGCCCTGGTGATAGATTAGGCAATGAGTTTATCCCAAAAATCAATTTATTTCGTAGTATAAAGTTCTCTATAACATTAAACCTTCACACCAGGTCTGATATTTTAAAATTCAATTGATAAAAAATTGAGCTGGATTTAATAATCCAAATTACAACTTGGACATAAAGAACATTCAAAAAACCCCCCTAACTTAGAATAAATCTAAAGTGATGAACTTGGTTAAAAATAAGTAGGTAATTGGATTCCTAGAGGCCTTGGGGCTCTTAATTTATATCTAGTTCAACAAGAGAGTCATTCTTTATCAAAGGTACTCTAAATTCAGAAGAATATCTCAATGTAAATCATTTGAGCCTGATATAATTTTTGGTGTTGAAAGTTATAAGGAAATGATATTTTTTATAATCAGATATTTAAATGCCCCCAAATTACTTCTTGCATGCTAATGTTGGTGTGCATGGGTCCATACACCATTCTTTATGTTCTGTGGGGTGTGCATTCCAACTGATTTGGAATTTTTTACCATGTAAACCAAATCAGGACACTTTTTTTTCTCAAAAAAATGGTGTGCCAGGTTAGAATGCAAGATTTTGCACACCAATATCTTTAGTATGGCAAATCCAACACTCCAGAAATTTTAAAGGCCTTTAATATGCATTTTTCACAAATTTGGCCTTTCAGAAACACACAAACCACCTCAGAGAAGTGCCTCCTACCACCAACCCATTTTTGAGTGTATGGGAGGAGGCACCCATATGAAAAGTATAAAAAGAGCCCCTCCCCCCCATCTTTCCCAAATTCACCCCCAGAATAATTTTCACATACTTTGAAGTAAATCCACACAACACACATGCACACACCAAATACACACACACCACAAAGACACACATACCACACCCAAACCCATTCAAAAAAACTACTTCCCACCACTAAAGACACCTGCAGAAATATTTTTCCACAAATTTAAGTGATTTTTTGAAAATATTTCCTGCTTTTTTTTCAAATGTTTTTGCCCTTCTTTAAAATTTGTTTTTTCAAATATATTTCACCTTTTTTCAAATTTCTATCTCAAATTTTCCCAACTTTTTTACAATTTTGATTCATCTTTTTTTCTCAACTTTTCTCAACTTTTTTCCAATTTGTTTCTTGAATTCTTTCAAATATTATTTGAATATTCCGCCATAATTTAAATTTCTCTTGGTCGTGATTCCTTTTATTCTTTTAAATATTCAACATTAAAAAAAATAAAAATAAAAATAAAAATAAAAATAAAAATAAAAATAAATAAAAAAATATAAATATAAATATAAATATAAAGAAATAATAATAATGATAAAAAAGCTCCAATAACCGCACCAAAACCCCAGCCCCTATTTTCATAGGCCCAGGAATGCACGCCAAGTTCCAAAAACTAGTAGACTTCATGAAAGGCTTCAATATTGCTCAACTCTCAGCTCAAAATTAAGCCCAAGAGCCTGAAATAGCTTATGAAATGGTAATCCCAGCCTCATAAATCACCATGTCCCCACCAAAATGATCAACCAAACTGGGGGGCCCACAGAAAGTCAAGGAAAATACTTCACCCCTCCCTCCATTGAGGGCTTTTTTGCATCTCCCCCTTCCTTCCTGCGGAGTAACCTTCCACCGACATTCTCATGGATGCCCCTGGAAACAAACAAGAAAGTCCAGGGTTACCTGGACCCCCTAGCACTATTTCCACTGGATCATGGGACCCTAGATATAAGTAAACGTTTTTGAATGTTCAACATTATTATTACACTAAGACAAGTAGGTTTTTTTTCTTCTTTTTATTTTTTGGGGGGCATTGATTTTCTCACAGGCGCTATAATTTAAATCATTGATTTTATATATATCCACACTGTCACCGCAACACAGAAAGAAGCTTCATCACACAGGTGGTTCAAGAATTCATCCTTTATTTTGGTGTCTTAAAACCTCAAAATTAATTTTTTGATAATTTTGAAAGCATCAGAACACCTTAGAAAATTGAATAAAAAATTATAAAAAATAAAAAAAATTGTTGTTGCATTTTTGGATCCCTTTCTTTTCCTTTTGATTTATTTTTTTTTTAATTTGAATTTTCAGAAGTTTTCAAAATGAATCAAACAGCTTCCAAACTTTTTTGGGGGATTTTTTGGATGTTTTATTGGCCTCCAAACAATGAATCCAACATAGAAACACTTGAAAAAAATGCTATTTTTTTTATTTTTTTTACATCAGCAATCAAACTTCCTCTCAGTTTATTTAACAAAAATTCAAAAAAAATTAAAATATCAAAAAAAAATTCTGAGTGCTTATCACAGGTTTCACCACAAATTTTTTTTATCAAAGTGAAAATAATTTGAAATTAAAAGGGTGTTCTGTCTTTATTTATCATTTTTTGTTTTTTTCCTAAAAAAATTGATTATTATTTAATATATTTGAAGATGCAGGCTTATAAAAAGAATTTATGGTTTTCAAAAGATTATTTTTTGGTAACTTTTGAAGCACTATTTTTGTCTCAATAAAAAAGCCAAAGAAGGATAACAATAAGCTCCTTTTGGGATGTGTCCTGCTTTTTTGGGCCCTTTTGAATGCATAGATTCAATACAATATTGAATTTTTCTTCAGGGACCTCCTCCCATCTTGGAGCTCTCCAATCATCTTATAAAACATCAAACTCACCTCTTCCACCTACCCATCACCACACCACACCACCCATCACCACACAACACCACCCTTACCACACTGAACAAAACCACACCACATCACCCCTACCAAACTGAACAAAACCATACCAAATAACACCAAACCACACTAAATAACACTAAATCACACCAAAAATACCAAAACACACCAAAACACACCAAAAAACACCAAAACACACCAAAACACACCAAAACACACCAAAAAACACCAGACCACACCAAACTACACCAAACTACACCAAACTACACCAAAATAGGCAACAAAACAGCTAACATGCGGGTTACTGAGATTTCTAGGAATTTGGCCAATTTTATGAAGAGTTTTTGAATAGAAAGAAATATTATCATTTTTGTTCTGATTTATTAGGGCTTATCAGAGTTTAAATTTTCGAAAATTTAAAAAGCTTATTTTGGGAAAAATATAAATTTTTCAAAAAATATTTTTTTATCACAATAAAGAATGAATCAATGTTTTCAACTGAAAAAAAAAATTGAAAAAAAATGGATAGGCCTGAAATCAGCCATTTAATTTTTTTAAAATTTTAACTCTGATACTCCCTATTATTTCTATTGATGACAGATGGATGGAATTGATTTTGGGAAAGATTTCATTGGGTAATTGAGAAGATTGGTTTGAAGAGGGATTTTGGGATTGATTTTTTTGAGGGTTTGGGTTGAGTGGATGTTTGGAGGAGTATTTTTTTCTTTTGGAAAGGATTAGAATGTAGAAGTTTAAGTTATATGATGATAATTGGATGTTTCATTGGGAGAGGTATTATGATTTTTTGTCTTTAGACAGGATGGAATGATAAATTTATCAGGGAGCTAGAGTTTTAAATAATGAGAAACCTGCTTTTTCAATAGTAATAAAAGATCCCAAAAGATTCTTAGAGAGATTTTTTGAAGGCCTTCTACTTGTGATATTCTTGGAAGATAAACATACTTCATTTCCAAGAGTAACTCTTTTTGGTATTGGTACTTGGTTAATTTTAGAGTAGTTTTTATAATTTTCCATATTCTCTTATATATAGATTGAGAATTTTTTGTTGAGCTGGATTCTCTGCAGAATATTCATCAAAGCATTGAAAAATTATTTAAAAATTTAATTTTTTAGCATTAAGGGGTATAAACACTTTAAACTTCAACAGGAGTAAGCTACTTTTTTAATATTGAGGTTATTTATTTTCTTCCTTCCTCCATTCAGTATTTTAATAATATTTCTGAGAAACATTTGAGCTTTTTTTTTTGAGGCAAACTTTCTCACTTTATCATCAAGAATTTCAACAGAGAAGGTAGAAATCTCAAGATTTTAAACTTCATCTTTCTTTCAGAAGTTGATTATTGTTGTGGAAAATCAAACCTTTCCTATAGCCATTAGACTCATTATTTTTATTGATTATTATTATTTTTATCAAATTACCCTCAAAATCAATTCCAAACCCATCACAAACTATTCTTTGAACTCAAACCAACCTCAAAGCCCAAATCCATCACCAGATAACCCCCCTTCAACCATATCAAACACCTTTCACAAAAAAAAAAACACCTTTCAAAAGCTGTGTTATGTCACAAGGAGAAATAAATAAAAGATTCATTGAATATAAAATGGCAAAATATTATGCTTAAAATAACCACACAACAAAAAAACATACCCATACCAGCAGGAATTAAACCATACCAGCACCAATGTTACACTACAACCAAAACTATGAAACCAAGTTAAACTAACTTTCTGGATCACTCACTACAATTCAGGGACTCTGAGCCGTCCTCTGAAGCACTCTGATACTCAGTTTGCCACCATTCCAGCCATTCAACACACATTTACACACCAACAAAAGTAGGGACTCATGCAGCCAATTTTGTCTCAATTCTCACTAACCAGAAATAAAAACTCAGTACACATGACCTTTCTGGAACTTTCACAACCAGATAATGCCTCTGAATCTTCCTCTGAATCAATATGATACTCAGTATGCCACCAATCCAACCATACAACACTCATATATGCACCAACAAAAGTAGGGGCTCATGCAGCCAAGTATGTCTCAATTCTCACCAACTAGCAATAACAAATCAGTACACATGCCCTTTCTGGAATTTTAACCACCAGATTAGGCCTCTGAAATGTCCTAAAAATCACTCTGATACTCATTTTTCCACCATATCAACCACAAAACACCTGCAAGCAACACTCTCAAGTCACCCAATGGAACATGTGGTAACACAGCATACCTCATATCTCTACTGCTAATTCCATTGAAACAGCATGCAGGAAGTTCCTGTAACATTTTATAAATGATAAGGGCTCAGGAGCGTCCTCCGAAACACCCAAAAAAGGATTTTTCTACCACTAAAGCCATAAATGCTATACAACATCAGTTACCAAAGAGGGCTTGCAGCTGCCAAGCATCTTTCATACTTTTCCCAACAAGCAAAATTAACTCAAGCTGCAGGAAAATTCTGCATCATCTTTATACAAGATAATCACTCAGGAGCGTCTAAATCTCACCAATATTATCTTAGCCTGAATATCAAACATTATACTAAAAAAAATAAAACTATCTCAAAACCTGGTTTCCACGTTTTCTCAGAAGAATTATTTGTCTCATGTAACTGTACCCTCTTGTGCTTCAACAGTGCAGAGAGAGGTTCAGAAAAGCACTCAGGGGAGCCCTGAGCATCCCCTGAGGAAGTATTTGTCTATTTAAGGGGGGAGTTTTTGCCCAATCCAAGTTGTCTAGCATGGCATCTGGCCCTATGGCATCTGCCCCTATGATAGCATGCCTTATGCCCAACTTACCTAGCACCGGATTTTCAGTGAACCAGAATCAATTCAAAAGGAAATAAATCATCAAACACAAAATTATTATTGACCATTTGAACTAACCCCAGGCGTCTTTGAATAAGGGTTCTTGAGAAAAGACCTGTGATTCAGGACCTATTATTAAGGAAAAAACGCCTTTTGTTCAATCAGTAAATTTGCAAAAAAGGGAGGGCAAAAAATAAAAACAAAAAAAGACTTTTTTCCTTTCAAGCTCCCTGTGGGAAAACCCATTATTGGGTCCTCCATTTTTTTAAACACCTTTTAGTCAACCCTTAGATCCTTTAATTTGAATTTAGAAAAATAGTCAGAAAAAGTCAAAAAATCTTTATTATTAATTGGTCAAAGCTTGCCAATCATTCAATCAAAATTTGAATATTCTTCTAATTCCTAAAAAACTCTATTTATTATTAATCTAGGTCTGAACAGATACCTATTTTGATTTTCAAAGAAAACCAGCCATTAATTGAAAAAAATTATTGTGCAGACTTATTGTAGTTCAGAAGAGCAGGCAATTCAAAACCATCTTAGCTTACCTCTATCTATTCAAGAGTAGTAGTAAAATAAATTCACCTTCTAGTGACTGCCAGAAAGCTATCTGCTAAAATAATCATATTATACCTTGGATTCTCTACACTGTCATAAGGCTTCTTTTCAGATTAAGGAATCCCCTGTTTTGGAACACATTCTACCCAAATGACAGGACATATGGTATGGTGGTGGAATTTCCAGGAACTTGATTGAACTTGAGGTTAATTTCTGTAATATAATATACCAAACAAGCTTATTTTTTGGTTACAACTTTGGAAGAAATGAAATAATTGAAATAATAATGATCAGTTAGGAATTTAAGGGGGTCAGTGATCTTTAAGATGTAAGCACCCTGATCTCAATTTTTGTGAAGATGGTAAAACCTGAAAAGAAATTCAGTAATAAATTCATTGGAGGAATTGAATAATTTCTCTCTTGAATTACTGTGAAAAGCTTAAAATATTTAAGAACTAAGAGGGCTAAGACACAGAAAGCATCAGTTAAGAGAAAAGAGAACAAGAAATAAAAAGGGAAAAATAATAAAGCTGAGAAAGATTTAAAAGAAGAACAAACATTGAGCAATAGCCAAGCGTCAAGAATTTTTCAAGATCTTCAGTAGATGGAGTTGAGTTTTGATAAGAGATGGGATTGCGGTAATGTAAGACTTTGAAAGAGATTCAGAAGAAGAGTTAGACTTTATTGATTAGAAAGAGGTGCAACAAGTATAAGTCTTACCAGTCAGAAACTGACAAGATGAGTGATTGAGAGTTCAGTTTGAGGAGTTTTGAGTAGTTGAGTAAAGGTCAGAAAAGAAGAAGAAAATAGAAGAAAGAAGAAGAAGAGGAAAAGAGACAAGAGTCAAAGAAGGCAAAAGTTGAGTCGGTGAGTAAGATAGTTGTGTTGAGCTGGAGTCGGGTTAACATGGTTAAGATCATTGTCCATCAGTAGCGTAGTAGAGAAGAGAGTCAAGATGATGTTTGTAGGGAGAAATTTATGTGAAATGTAGAATACTACACGTGACAGAGATCAGAGACGCGCAGATGAGACTGTAAGAGTAAAAAAAGAGACCAGAAAGGAATGAGTGATGGAGACAAAAAGGAGAAAGGAGTGACAGAGACAGAAGTGGAGAAAAGAAAACAAGAATAGAGAGAGAAATTTATTTGACACCCCCTGTGACTTGTAAGACTGAGGTTGGAGTGGAAAAGGAAGTTTTGATTAACTGTAAAAGAGAGATGAGAGAACAGAGAGGAAGAGCTTTGTTAAGACCATTGGCCTTCATATTGGTAGAAGAGATTAATTCAATAGTAAGATTTCCAAGCTTAATTTTTTCTTGAAGAGCTTTAGTTTTTATGTCAATATGACGGGTTTTAGAGTTGCAACCAAATTTCTTAAGCTTGTCGTCAAGGCCTTTATTTTCTATGAAGTGTTGACTTGGAGTGATTTTTGTTTTCCAGATTTCAGCCACAATTCCTCTCATCTAGATCACTTCCAGAAAGGAATTGACAAGAGGATTGATTTTGGCTTCAGTTGTAGAGTGGGTGACATTGCATTGCCAATAGCTACTCCAGGAGATGAGAAAATTAAAGAGAAGAGAAGGATGGCCTGATTGAGATTGCCTAGTTTCCAGGTCATTGATCCAGGTGGCGTTGCTATAGCATTGAATTTGAGAGTTGGTGTGGTTGACTTGTAAGTTGAGTTTGAGATCTTTTGTGTACTTTAAGTATTTCCAGCATCTTTTAACTTCTCTCCAGTGACAAATGCCAGGCTTTTTGCAGAATCTTGCAAGACTCAAAACAGCAAACCTGAGGTTGGGACAAGTTAAACATGCTTTGTAATTAATGAGAAAAACCACAGAGCAATAATTAATATTTAAGGCTTTGAATTCTTTGTGTTCTTTGTCACTTTCAGGCGTTAGATTGATTTTGGCATTGAGTGGAATAGAGGCTGGCTTGAAATCATTCATTTTCAGTTCCTCTAGTCCATGTTCAATATGCTTAGGTTGAGATAAGATAATTTTATTGCCATTACGCTTGTATTTCATTCCCAGAATTGTGTTTGGTTTGTGGTGACTAGATTTAGGAAATTGTTTAAGAAACTTATCCTTGAAGTTATCCCCAGGACCAACAAGGATAAGATTGTCAACGTGAAAGGAAAAACTGAGTTAGAAGCGGAATGAATGTATAAGCAAGGATCAGAAATTGATTCATGAAATCCTTGCTCTTGAATCCATGACGTGAGAGTATGGAACCAGTTAGCAGGTGCTTTCTTCAAGCCGTAGAGTGATTTTACCAGAATGAGGTATTTGGATTTTCTGTCTGAACCTTTGTTTTTTTTGATAATAACTTTGTTGGCTAATTGGGCGTGAAGAAAAGCGCTCTTCACATCAAACTGAGAGATAGGAAGAGAATGAAACAAACCAAAAAGAAGAGCAATATGAAGAGAGGCGGCCTTTCCAGTGGGAGAAAAAGTGTCTTGGAAGTCAAGACCGTAGATTTGATTGAAACCTTGAACACATAATCTACTTTTGTAGACTAACGGATCACCGTGACAGTTGTCCTTAAGGCAATATAACCACGTCTTATTGGGAGGATTAATTGGTTTGGGACCCTCATAATCTTCCCATACGTTCAGATATTCAATGCCATTAATTTTGACATCCATGGAGTCTTCCCATTTTAAACTGTCATTACATCTTTTTGCTTGTTTGTAAGTTCTGGGAACATAATAGTGATGGTAACAAGATTGCTGAGGGGGATTTAAATTAGATTGATTGCAAAGAGAGTAGTTTGGTGCTAGCTGTTCTGCTAGTTCTTCAGAAGGATCAGACTTGGAGTCGGAAAGTGGGTTTACAAGAGAGTTGGGAGAAAGGATAGGAGAAGGAAGATAATTGTTGGCAGGGTTTGTAGGGAGAATTGGAGAAGATAAGTTTGAAGGGACATCAAAGATTTCTTTGTCCATCTTTATTTGCAGACAATCATTGATAGCATCAGTGTCAGAGGGAATCTGGGAAAGACCGTTAATTTTGAGAAATTGCACGTGTTTGGAGGAAATAATGGAGTTGTCAGGTGTTAAAATCCAATATGATAAGAAGTTTGGATTTTAATCCACAAGGGTACCAGGAATTCCAAGATCATTGAATTTTTTGCCGCGGTTGAATTTATTGTTGAGATAGACCACCTCGGACCCAATAGGGTGAAAGTATTTGGTAGGAAGAGATTTTTCAGTAAATATTTGATAAGGAGATGGAGAATTGGGAGTTTTGGGAATTTGATTTAAAGAGAAAGTAGCTGTTTTGGCAACTTTTGCCCAAAGATTGAGAGGAAGCTTGGAGCTTTGGAGGATAGCTCTCATAGATTCAGTTAGTGATTGATTAGCTCTTTCCACCTTGCTGTTGTGTGAGTGATGATATGGTTTGGAGATTAAGTGCTGAATGGAATTGATATTGAAGAAATCCTTGAGTTTGGAAGAAGAGAATTCTCAGCCGCCGTCAGTGCAAATAGTAGCAGGAAATCAATCTTGTTTTTGCTTCTTGTGAATTAAGATGATTTTTAGTTGCAGACAGGCATCGGACTTGTATTGAAGAGGGATTGCAGAGATGTAACAAGAAAAATTATTGATGATAGTCATGATATAGTTCATGTTACTTTGAGAGGAGGGAGTGATGGGACCAATTAAATCTACGTTGAGCTGTTTGAAGGGTTTTGAAGATAATGTTGATGTATTTTTGAATGGGTTTTTGGAGATTTTGGAGAAGACGCAGTCTTCGCATTGGAATTCGGAAAGAGTTTTAGAGGATAAAGAAGGAAAGAGGTTCTTGAGACGGAGTGGGTTAGCATGGCCAAAAGATTTATGCAGGGATTTGATTTCATTTTGTTCTGGATCCTTAAGCACAAGGTGACAAAATTTTGAATTATTGCCTATTCAAGAAGAGGAATTGAGAACAAACAAATTTTCTTTAATGAATCCAGAAAAGGCCAATTTAGATTCAGCAAAGAGGTAAAATTGATTCTTAGAAGATGAGAGAGTGCAGTTCTTGGAAGAGATGAGTTTTCCTGGACTGATTAAATTTATCAGGAGATCAGGGACATAAAGACAGTTGCTGAGAATAACGGAAGAACCTTTCCAAGATAGCTTAACAGTGCCTTTGCCCATGATGGGTAGTCTAGCTCCTTCTTTCCCGGTTTTGATGAAGTTGTCAGTGATTTGGTCATTGAGATGAGTGAAGAAGACTCAAGAGTTAAACATATGGCAAGAGGCACCAGATTCTATGATAATGCAATTGAGCGGATTAGTTTCTTTGATCCACGTGGTAAGAAGAGTCACATAATGAGCAACTTCTTTTCACTTAGATTGAGAATTGAGTTGAGATTTCCAGTGGAATTGAGATTCTTTCCACAAATTGGGAGCAAGATGTTTGTGATGGTTCCAACATTTGTTTTCAGGATGATTGGGAGATTGTGGATTATGATAACCCTTTATACATCTGAGCTTTACAGGGACAGGTTTCTTAGTTGGTTGAGAAGCAATAAGAGCGGTTTTGCCAAGCTTGGCTTCCTTGGATTTGACCTTGGTTTTGTTTTCCAGCTGAGTGAGGTGATTGAGAACAAGATCCATGGTAACAATCTTATCAGAATGCATGATTTGTTGGCGAAGAGAATGGAGAGATGGGGGAACTTTGAAGAGGATGAGATAGGATAGGATATTGTTGGGTAGATTGATTCCTACATCAATCATATTTTTGAGGGAAATCTTAGTCTCTGTAATGAAAAGATTGATTGCTTTGGGCTTACATTGTTGATAGAGGAACTTGTTGAAAACTTGGTTTCAATTGGCAGTTTGCAAGGATGTGAAACATTCTTTTATTGTTTTCCAGAGAAGTCAAGCTGAAGAAATTTCTGCAGGATTCACCACATTGTTGTGGGTTATGGAATCAATGCCTGAAAGAAGAATTACTCGGGGTTTCAATATCATTGGTTGAGCTAAGAGTTTTCAAGTTGTCCTCCAGGGCTTCCTTGATGCCTTTGAGCTCAAGAATCATGGACATTTTGTCTTTCCAGATTGAGTAGTTTTTTTTGGAAAGTATAGGTACAGCTTCAAGAGCAGCCTTGAGGATGATTTTTCAAAAGCCGTCATTGCTGGATCCCTCCATTGCTTTGGCTAGGTTTTTCGGATGGATTTTGGCTTTTAACCATGTTGAATTACTGTGAAAAGCTTAAAATATTTAAGAACTAAGAGGGCTGAGACATAGACAGCATCAGTTAAGAGAAAAGAGAACAAGAAATAAAAAGGGAAAAATAATACAGCTGAGAAAGATTCAAAAGAAGAAAAAACATCAAGCAATAGACAAGGGTTGAGAATTTTTCAAGATCTTCAGTAGATGGAGTTGATTTTTGATAAGAGATGGGATGGCGGAAATGTAAGACTTTGAAAGAGATTCAGAAGAATAGTTAGAATTTATTGATTAGAAAGAGGTGCAACGAGTATAAGTCTTACCAGTCGGAAATTGGCAAGATGAGTGATTGAGAGTTCAGTTTGAGGAGTTTTGAGTAGTCGAGTAAAGGTTAGAAAAGAAGAAGAAAAGAGAAGAAAGAAGAAGAACAGGAAAATAGACAAGAGTTGAAGAAGGAACAAGTTGAGTCAATTGAGTAAGATAGTTGTGTTAAGCTGGAGTCGGGTTAACGTGGTTAAGATCATTGTCCATCAGTAGCGTAGTATAGAAGAGGGTCGAGATGATGTTTGTAGGGAGACATTCATGTGAAATGTAGAAGACTACACGTGACAGAGATCAGAGAAGCGCAGATGAGACTGTAAGATTAAAAAAAGAGACCAGAAAGAAAGGAGTGAAAGAGACAAAAAGGAGAAAGGAGTGAAAGAGACAGAAGTGGAGAAAAGAAAAGAAGAATAGAGAGAGAAATTTATTTGACATGCTCTTGCCTGTAAAAGCAGTGATTTTTCAATAATAAACAATAATTTCAAAACCCTTTCATTTTATTTAAAAAAAGAACAGGTGCTAGAGTGCTGGAGGTTCTGGGGTAGAAGGAAACTTTCTAAAAATAATTTTCTATGTAGACCTTTAGGGTTGAAGTTTCTCCTTGAGATAATTATTATAATGGCACAAATGCAGGTTTGAGGACTTCTGTTTTGATGTGGTGGTTTTATTGGAAGTTTTGAGGAATATTTTTTAATTTAAAATGGGTTAAAAATCTCAAAATGAATGGTAATCAGCAGGAAATTTATCCAAAGCAGTTTCTTTAAAAATAAATAGGCACTTACGTGTGTTCCAGGTATAGTTTTGATCCAGATGGGATTCATTTATGGGTCTCTACGTCCCATTGGAAAATCATGCAGACCATGCAGGCCTGTGTGGATGTCACTCAATTGGGGAAACTGTCTCCAAAACATGTGGAATAGGCCATTTGTTACATGGGCCCTGATGGGCCTGTTGGAGTTGATGGGCCACCTCAGTCAAATGGGCTGAAGTGGCCATTAATTTTCCTCCTATTTTTAATTGACACACTTGGCCAGCTGAGCTGGCCTGCAAAAAGGGTCAAATATTGCTTTTGGGACCTTTGCCCATGTCACAAACTGCATGGGGCCACTGTTTCTTGCTTTTGACCTTTTTTGGGGCCCAACAGACCAAGCAGGGCCATAGTAGGTGGAAGATGGACTTCCCATCTGTTTTTCACTGTGGCGGGGGGAGCAAGTTTGATTCCCCTCCATTGCTTTGAGGGAGGGTAAAAAGAAACCCAGCAGGTTGCATTGATGCAACCTGCAGTGGGGGGGGGACCTGATCACCCCCTCCACCATACAGGGGCACTTCCCCCCCCCCCCCCCCCCCATAACCAAGGGGGAGTAGATCTGACCACCCCTCAGCCCAAATTCAAAGTGATGCCCTGGTGGTAGGAACCCCTGGGTCCCTGGAGGGGGATTTCATCACCCCCCCCCCCCCCCAGGAATTCAGATAGAGGGGTGGGTGAGCTTCCATTCACATTTTAGCTGCTATCTGAGTCAATAGGTGGGCCCAGGGGTAAACTGGGCCTAGCCCAGTGGCTTTTGATCCTTAGCAGTTCAAACAGAGTAACAAGGCCTGCAGAGCCTGTGGAGCCCTTTTTAGGAGAAATTTTGGCCTTTTCTCTTGTTGTATCATGGCCTCACAAGAAGCAAATATTTTTTTAATTAAAGAGGTTTCCTCTATTCTGTTTTCAAATCATCCCTCAAATTCATCCAATAGTTTATTGGAGCCATTAGCCATTTTAAGACACAAAGTTTCCAGATATTCTTCTTCTTTCATTACTCCTTCTATTGCCACTACGCCTAATATTTTGCAATAATTTTCAAAGTTACTATTTCTTTGGGGCCTTGGTAATTCTCAAACTTATCCCAGTAAGACTGTATCATTTTTGGAGAGAGAAATATCAGAAGAGTTAACCAATTGCATGATATACACAAATGAATACATAATATATTCCTCCTGTGAAATAAATGAAAGGATCAATTAATATCCAAGGAATTTTAAAAAGTGTTGAGCTCAAGTTTATTTTGACTATGGTTTGAACAAACTGAAAATATTCTAAATTAAGGGAGATTTTATTTGGCTGAAGCATCAAATTCAGATTTGAGGCATTGCAAATTGGAGGCAGTTTGGCTAGGTTCAGTTCAACAGGAGTGAAAAAGTAAATATTTAGTTGGATTTTTGTGGTTATCAGCGCCATCTTCCAGTTTATCTATGTATTCTGGGAATATAGGAATTCAGTTCAAAATATTATTTCCTCAGAAATCAAAACATGTAATAGAAGAAATCACCATTCAAATCTAAGGAATGAATGAATTTAAATTAAAATTTTAACTTGTGGGGGATCATTTGAGAACGTGATCCATTTGGACTAAAATTTAAGGGAATGAAGGTTGAAAGAGGGTCTCGTAATTGAATTATCTGAAGTAAAATGTTTGGATGATTTTTGAGGAACGCTAAATTTACCTTTACCACTATCAGGCAGTTTATAGGTAGAATGAGATTAGGAGGATCTATTGGTTTTTTAATAATTCATTTGTGAATATTCTTCTTTTAATTTTCGATGATAAATTTTATGATATTCTAGAAACATATTTATAATATTCTAGAGTGTTTTGTGAGAACAAACTTTCCCATATATTTTGACAAAATTCATGCTGGGAGGCTTTGTCAAAATGGGAGTAAATAGATCTATCTTTCAGCCTACCACATTACAGGAACCTTTCAATCATTGAGCTACTATGGGTGATAGATTTGGAATAAATTAATTATTCAAGACCATACATCAATGATCAATATATATATAGATACATAAAGTTCAAGGAGTTGTTTTGGTTTGTTTAATAGTAAATTAATCAATAAAAAATTATTAAATAAATTAAAAATTATTAAATAAATTAAAAATTATTAAATAAATTAAAAATTATTAAATAAATTAAAAATTATTAAATAAATAAAAAGAGGGGCCACAGTTACTATTGGGTATCTTCAAAAACTACCTTCAGTGAATTGAAATCATAATCTTTTCACCTGGTACTTTGGAGCCTAGATACAAGGGGATTATTTTCCAGGAAACATGTGGTATGGCTGGGCTAGAGTAGGAAACAACCATATTAGAGAGGAACAAATTACTGGGCAGAGTTTTTAAACATGGTTACCTCAAATAACTTAACTCAAGCATAATTAGTGGACCTATAATGATTCTTTTAGGGCTTAACATGTTGAAAAAGTTGAGTTATAAGGGTTGAAATTTCAATAAAATTTTCAGAATAAAGCCATTAAACACTTACCTACCTTAACAAGTACTTGATTCCTGTATGGCACAGTTCCTGGAGATATGATAATGAATAGATGGGGTATGAATATCCTGGAAATAATCCTTTATTAATCCCTTTTCATTTTATCTGGGGTTTCCATGAAGTTTATAAGGTTTAATAGAGAGGTTGCAATGGTTTTCTGGGTCCAGAAGTGAATTCATGCATGGCCCACAGGATGAATTTGGTTTTTAGGCTGTATGGACTTGTCACATGAAATATGTTATTTCTGGAATTTTTTGTGTGATTTTGTCAGGGGAAATGAGCCTGCAATCCATTTATACATCCTGTGGGTGGATTAATTGGTATTTGTGTAATTCATAATTACATTCTCTTAAATTGAATAAAATATTCTGAATGTTCCTACTTTTTTTAGTAAGTGCAGTTGCCACTTATTCAGGCTTGAGAATTCTTTGAAAGTTGTTTTTTGGCCATTTTTGTGATTTTGGTCAGAATTTTCAAATCATCTATTCAAGGGTTGTCACATTTCTTTTCTGCCATTTTTTGACTATCAGTAGTTCATGCTGAAAACGATATGAGTTCAAAACCAGGACCGCTGGAGTTTTTCATTTCATTCAATGTATTCAAGAACGAGTGGGAGCAAGAGTGAGCATGAAGAAGTGAAGAAAGGAAAGAACTGAATGAAAATGAAAAACAACCAACGTGGGCGTTGAAGGCTTGAAACCTAGGAACCTTATTGAATCAAGAGATGGGACATTCAAGAAGACTAGGAGACTGAGGTAGTGACATGACAAGAGATTCACTTAGATTCAATGGGGAAGAAACAGAAATGGAACAGGCATACTGAAGTGTAAGAAGAGGACAGTGGTGATGACCAAGTTGATGTGATGGGATGAATCGGGATTCGAGTTGAAGTCTGTTCAGTGAAAAAGGTTAGTCAGAAATGACTTGAGATCAAACCAGCTCTTCGTACCGATGGTGTTAAGGGTCATCTGGCCAGCTTTGTATTGTTTGAGAGTTGGGTTATTTGGTTGTGTAGGGGTGACAGGCAATGGTGGACCATTGAATAGTCATGAGCGATGAATAAAAAAAATAGAAAGGAAAAGATAGATGAAGGAGAACAATCGTCATCAACAAGAAAGTCAAGCTTTGTACAAACTCTCGATATATGAAGACTCTAGATTGGAAGGCACGGTTCTTGCGATACTCTATTACTAGAGTATTTGCATTGAGCTCTCTTGAATCATTGAGCGCTCTTGAATCTCTTACACATGCTACATGGTTGATGGATTGGAATGCATATTAAATATGCACACCTTTCCCATGTATTCCTTGGCCTTTTTTTCAGGGGATTTTGCATTCCTTTTGGTTATGAATGCTGGGGGTTCAGCTTTCAGCTTCTTTACTGGCTGTGGCCTGGCTTTGATGTAGATTTGCACAGTAATTTGGAAGGAAAGGGCTGCATGCATGGCCCAGGCCTGTTGGAGGTGTGCATACCTGCAGGAATTTTGAAAAAACACAAATATTTCCATAATTTGTTCACTATACACAATGCTCCATTTATTACTAAATTTTAGTCGGGTAAAATTTACATGATTTTTCATGTGAAATACTAAAATGGCAAAAATTGCACACTTGTTTTTGTGATTAATTTGGCTCTTTTAATTAAATGGTCAAGGAGTGGAATTTGGGGGTAGATCCAGTGGTTGACTCTACCTAATTTTAGGTGAGGAATCTATTTCTTTAGTAATACCTTTTCCCCATGGAAAAACAATGATCACTTAATTAAAAGGTACATACCAGAGGAGAAATTGGCCATTTTTTGCCCTGGTACGTCCCTTTTAATCAGGTGATCATTGTGTTTCATGGTGTATGACTTCCAATTATTTCTGTGAGTTTCATTTTTTCTTTTATTCATTTTTATATTAATTATATTTTTGATAATTTTTTCAGCTGGATCTGAACTAATAGCAGGTTGAAAATTTCACCCCATCCATAAAATTTTGTCATAAAAGATCAAAATTTTGTTTTCTGGGTTGAGGAATAACCAGAATCTTTCATCTTTGGACTCACTAGTTTTTTTTCAACTTGAATATTTCCAGTCTATTTCCAAAGATGGTATTAAGTTGCTCTACAAAGTTGAACCATGAATTTCGGAGGAAACAGTTCTCTTGATTGAAGAAGTGAGACAGGTAAGGTTTGAAACATAAATTTTAAATTACAGAGAGACAGTATACTGCAACAAGTACCTGCTTACAGCACAAATTAAAATCAACTCCATCATTTGCAAAAAGAAGTTCACAGTATTTCAGGAATTTTTGTATTTGTCTGGGGTTTTTTCCTTGAAAATTATCCATAAAATTTAAGAAAGGAGTCTTGGAAGTTCCAGAGTGAATATTAGTGTTTTATTGAGTGTTGCATAGGTTTCCACAGCTGATTTCATGGTCTGTATTAGGGCTGGGAGTATTAGGTCCACAGCAGATGCTGGGAGTTGAATTTGAGTTGGAGTAGCAGTGATTGCAGTAGAATCTGAGGTGGGGACACTTGTTGAGTTTCCATAGTAGCTTATTCAAGTTAATTAGCATCCTTTATAAAATCCTGGGTCCCCACCTTCTTATTTTTAATTTTCTTCTTGGATTGGAATCATTCTGGGATCATAGGATGGGTAATCTAATCCAAAGACTGTTTTGGTATATTTACCAATAACACATTTAGTGGTACACTTAGCTGTATTTTGAACAGGAGAAATAGTTCTTGGTGGAGCTGTGGGAACAATAACAGTTTTAATTGAACTAGAAATTTATGAAATTGGAAGATTGTAGAAGGAACTCCCTTCTCCATAGGATTGAGTATTTTGGTGGTTATGGTTGGATATATTTGTAATAGAACCTCTAACTCTTGCTTGTCTTGTGAGAGTTTGAATGGTGACAAGAGAGGTTTTTCCAAATAGTTCTGGAATTTTTTCCAGTTATTGAAGACAAAGAAAGTGTCCCAACAGAAGTAACCTGCAAATATTTGGGAGGAAAATGGCCATTTAAAAAAATAATTTGCATAATTTCAAAGAACCAAGGTATGTTAAAAACATTCTGAAGTAGAATGAAAGCTTTTGAATTAGAATGAAAGCTGTTGAATTAGAATGAAAGCTGTTGAAGTAGCATGAAATCTGTTGAAGTAGAAATAAATCTGTTCAAATCAAGTAAAATCAAGTAAGAATTTGAGGTTTGAATTTTTAAGTTTTAGTTTCAAGATTCAAACTTTTAGTTTCAAATTTTTAAGTTTGGGTGTTGATTTCCAGTTTTTTTTAAAGTAATTCAAATCCAGGGGGTTTAATGAGTTGATATTCTGATGGGAGTTTTGATAGTTTTACCAGGAAGGCCACACTTGTTTTAGATCTTGCTATGATTTTTGAATGGTCACAAAATCTTCCTTAAAAACAAAAAATGGTCCACACTTTGCATGAAAGGTGTTGTCAATCTTGGATGGAATGAAATATAATGTATTGAAGATGATTATTTTAAAAAGAAGAAAATGAGCAGAAGTTATGTGGAATAAATTAGTATAAAATCAGAATGACTTCTAATTTCCAAGCAAAATTTGGCACAGGCACTAATTCTCATAGAAATAAATTATATTTTTTTTAGATTGAAAAAGAATAATTGTTGATAAATTCAAGTAGGAGGATGATTAGGGAATAAGAGGAATCCAATTATACTTTATGAATAAAAGGTTTTTTGAATCCTATAAGATTAACACAAAAGGTGAAGGTGAGATTATTCTAGCAGGCAGGTTTGAGGGATTTCTTTTGCTGATAAGAAAACTCCTGGATGAGGAAATAACCAGAAATAATTATTATACCAATTCCTTGGGGGAGATCAGTCCAAGGAAGGAGGAGAGGCCAGTATATGTCAGGATTGATGAGGAGGTGTTGAGGGTTGGCTGAGAAAGTAGGAGAGGAAATTTCCCAGAAGCTTTACCTTTATTTCAGATTTAATCATATTATATTCATGGTAAGATTTACTCAAGGACATGTCACATTGGAATGGCCATTGAGGTGGAGATATCTCATACAAGGAGATATTCAGCCTAGGAGAGGAAGATGGAAGCTTCAGGTATGTGGTAAACCATCCAGTGGTGGATAAAGTATTAGAAAGAGTTGGTCTTGTGTTTGGGATCAGTTTTGTGAGAGATTGAATTGGCTGAGTTTAAGGATTTTTAACCTTTGGTATGAAACACTCCCAACAAGGATGAAAAGAAAAATTGTGATTGAGTTACCACCACCAAAAAGTTCAACCAAGAAAAAATATTTTTCAAGAGCTTCTATTTTTGAAGATCTTGCACTTTAATTTTTCTGGATAAGCTGATTAACACTCTGTGATGGCCATTATTTAATTCATCCATTTTGATAAAATTCCTGAGCTGGAAAAGAAATATATCAAATTTATGATCACATATCTCCAACATGCCAAATGTTTTGGCAACCCTTGTCAGCTTTCTACTATTCCAGAGGAAGCTTTCAAAGTACCAAATAAATAAATAAATAAATAAAAATACTAATCAATAGAAGGAAAATAAAAAACATTAATGCACAATTGGATTCCCCACCAAAATCTAGGTAGGGTCACTCACCAACCCCACCTTTGAATTCCTACTCCTTCAAGCATTAAAATGACACATTGATATTGGAAAAAAACCAAAAACACCACCCTTTGAAATTTCTGGCCAATTTTATATTTCAAATATATTTTCACATATAATTTTCACACCTCAAATTCTTTCATAATTGGTCAGTTTTTAATTGTTCAAAAGTTAGGATCTAAAAGGGTTTTTTTAAATTCCTGCACGCAGCATCCACACTCCTGCACACATCCTGTGCCCTTTTGATCATTCCTGCATGAATAAAAAGATCCATCCCGCATGAAAAGAGTGCACACAAATCATCCCTGCATGCAGAAGTTCTGATCTATGCATCCAATATCTTCAAAACAAGAAGGAGCTTACAAGTACCACAATTAACCACTAAAAACTATCAGGATTATCCATTCATATTTAATAAATAAAAAATAACTCTAAAAATGCATAATAGATGATCCAAAAACCTATTCAATCCAATAACATCAAAATTGCGGGTTTGGTAAAAACAAATGGGGGTTTTTTAATGGCGGTTTTCTAACTCTGATACCCACTATTGCGGAAAAACAAAGTATAAATTCTTTAAAAATAAATAGGAAATAATAAGGTATACCACAAAGATAACATATTCTAATCTTTAAAGACCACAAAAAATATCAATATATCATCCAAGTAAATAATTATAAAATAATTTAATGATCAGAAGATGCTTGAAAAGAACTTAACACTGAATACAGAGAGTTTTATTCAAGTAAAAATAATACAAAAGAGTACCACATGCAGATTCACCAAATGAAAAAATAAACACAAAGACTGATATAAAGTCAATAATCATGCGCAGATCCCGCAGATCCAGGATAAGAATTTTTACATCTCCAAGAGGATCTTCTAATACAGCTTTTACTTCCATGATATCCTAAGCAAATGAATCCTTCCCTCTCTGCATACCCTGAGGAGGTTCTTTCAACCACAAAAAAGGATTTATACAGCACTGTTTTTGGCTTTTTTCAACCTGGAATTCATCAGATATCATCCCAGAAGTCACTCCAACTGTGATTACAGTGCCTTGAACAGATAAAAAGTGATGCATCTCCTCATTATTCTATTATTGTAGTATTAAATCAACCATTATTGGAATTTTCACCACAGATAAATCAATGAGCACCCCTCTTAGATTCAAATCCTTCCAAGTGCAAACAATTTCAGGTACCCAGATAGTGACTGATTGAATAATTAATTATTTCCTCTGTTCTTTGGCTAGTGTGCTACCTGAGCCCTGCCATACAACTTTATTATTACCAAATACTTCCTTATTGTTAAGTATTAATGTTCCACTGTTACAGATTACCAAATTATAAATTAATCTTGTGAAGAAGAGGTGTTAAAGACCCTCAGTCTTTATAAATTCATTCCCCTCTTTATTATTCATTATATTTAAATTTAAAACCCTAAAACCAAACCATTTAGTCTTGCACCTTCAAAAATCATATATATCATTTTTCAGATTTGTTGTTCTTTTCTTTTAAAGAATATATTTATTCTTATCCTTCATAAATTCTAGTAGCTCAACAATTTCACATCTCTTGGCATCTGGAATCTGGAAACCATGTTGCGCCTTTGAGATCATGGCTTGGAAAGATGTGGGCAACCGGATCGAAAAAATACATGCAGTTTTCTGAATTTTTTGGTTGATAAATTGAGAAAGCTGCTTTCCTATCTTATCCTCCATATTTGAAGTATCATAATCTATAATCTGACTGAGTTTACTAGATATTAGGCCTTAATTTATTTCTAAAATATGAGTTGGAATTTGTCAAAATTGGCCAGGATCCCCTTTTAATACAATCAGAAAAGAATTAATTTAAATTTCATCCCCTCCTCCTCCTCCTTTGAATTTGGCACCCAACCTAATAATTTCAATTTTTCACCTCATACTATTTTTAAATTTAATGGCTTCTTCAATGCTTTCAAAATTGGAAAAGGTTAAATTTCATTAAATTTTTTCATCCTTTTGGTTCCAAAAATAAAAATTCAAATAGACAACCTATGAATAAATTGTACAAATAGAATATATTAAACCAGAAATATCTTATGGAAATTGCTATTAAGCGCCATTATCAGCCAAATCCATGACCCAGCTCAGGCCAAGCCCAAACCAGGCTTATTTCAAGCTTTAACCAAGCTCAACTGCAGAGTAACTGTGCATTTCGCACATTCACTGAGAATCAAACTTGTTTGAAGAATAGAGGTAGCTTGAGCTATAGATTTCAGAGAGATATTACTAGAGATTCCTTGATTGAATTTGCTAGAAAGGGACATCAAATTTTTCATTTTTCCTGAGGCTCATTTTTTTCCAGAATTTGGATTTGTTGTTCATTTCAAGAAGGAGATTCATTTAAAATATTCATTGTTCTGCTAAAAATTAGAAGCATTGGAATTTTCCCCATTTCAGGTCAGCAACACATACTACAATGGCAATTTTGATTCAAATAAATGAAATCATTATTAAAAACATATGGGAATTAATTAGCAGGAAGCTTCAATTGAGGTGAAAAAATATAAGGGTAATGGTAAATTTACTGCTACAGAGCCGTGTACATGGCTCAATGGGCCATGTGGCACCCTACACGACTCCAATGAGCCGGTTGGCATGCTACATGGCTGAAATGGGCCGCGTGGCATGCTACACGGCTCAAATGGGCCATGTGGCATGCTACACGTCTCAAATGGGCTGTGTGGCATGGTACACATCCCATTTGAGCTGTACGGCACGCTAAACAACTAAACTCAAGTTGTATAGCCTCCACTAAAACATAAATAATGAATAATAAATAATAAATAATAAATAATAAATAAAATAATAAATATAATAATAAATAATAAATAATAAATAATAAATAATAAATAATAAATAATAAATAATAAATAATAAATAATAAATAATAAATAATAAATAATAAATAATAAATAATAAATAATAAATAATAAATAATAAATAATAAATAATAAATAATAAATAATAAATAATAAATAATAAATAATAAATAATAAATAATAAATAATAAATAATAAATAATAAATAATAAATAATAAATAATAAATAATAAATAATAAATAATAAATGATAAATAATAAATAATAAATAATAAATAATAAATAATAAATAATAAATAATAAATAATAAATAATAAATAATAAATAATAAATAATAAATAATAAATAATAAATAATAAATAATAAATAATAAATAATAAATAATAAATAATAAATAATAAATAATAAATAATAAATAATAAATAATAAATAATAAATAATAAATAATAAATAATAAATAATAAATAATAAATAATAAATAATAAATAATAAATAATAAATAATAAATAATAAATAATAAATAATAAATAATAAATAATAAATATAAATAATAAATAATAAATAATAAATAATAAATAATAAATAATAAATAATAAATAATAAATAATAAATAATAAATAATAAATAATAAATAATAAATAATAAATAATAAATAATAAATAATAAAATAATAAATAATAAATAATAAATAATAAATAATAAATAATAAATAATAAATAATAAATAATAAATAATAAATAATAAATAATAAATATATAAATAATAAATAATAAATAATAAATAATAAATAATAAATAATAAATAATAAATAATAAATAATAAATAATAAATAATAAATAATAAATAATAAAAAATAAATAATAAATAATAAATAATAAATAATAAATAATAAATAATAAATAATAAATAATAAATAATAAATAATAAATAATAAATAATAAATAATAAATAATAAATAATAAATAATAATAATAATAAATAATAAATAATAAATAATAAATAATAAATAATAAATAATAAATAATAAATAATAAATAATAAATAATAAATAATAAATAATAAATAATAAATAATAAATAATAAATAATAAATAATAAATAATAAATAATAAATAATAAATGAATAAATGATAAATAATAAATAATAAATAATAAATAATAAATAATAAATAATAAATATAATAATAATAATAAATAATAAATAATAAATAATAAATAATAAATAATAAATAATAAATAATAAATAATAAATAATAAATAATAAATAATAAATAATAAATAATAAATAATAAATAATAAATAATAAATAATAAATAATAATAATAAATAATAAATAATAAATAATAAATAATAAATAATAAATAATAAATAATAAATAATAAATAATAAATAATAATAATAATAATAAATAATAAATAATAAATAATAAATAATAAATAATAAATAATAAATAATAAATAATAAATAATAAATAATAAATAATAAATAATAAATAATAAATAATAAATAATAAATAATAAATAATAAATAATAAATAATAAATAATAAATAATAAATAATAAATAATAAATAATAAATAATAAATAATAAATAATAAATAATAAATAATAAATAATAAATAATAAATAATAAATAATAAATAATAAATAATAAATAATAAATAATAAATAATAAATAATAAATAATAAATAATAAATAATAAATAATAAATAATAAATAATAAATAATAAATAATAAATAATAAATAATAAATAATAAATAATAAATAATAAATAATAAATAATAAATAATAAATAATAAATAATAAATAATAAATAATAAATAATAAATAATAAATAATAATAAATAATAAATAATAAATAATAAATAATAAATAATAAATAATAAATAATAAATAATAAATAATAAATAATAAATAATAAATAATAAATAATAAATAATAAATAATAAATAATAAATAATAAATAATAAATAATAAATAATAAATAATAAATAATAAATAATAAATAATAAATAATAAATAATAAATAATAAATAATAAATAATAAATAATAAATAATAAATAATAAATAATAAATAATAAATAATAAATAATAAATAATAAATAATAAATAATAAATAATAAATAATAAATAATAAATAATAAATAATAAATAATAAATAATAAATAATAAATAATAAATAATAAATAATAAATAATAAATAATAAATAATAAATAATTAATAATAAATAATAAAAAATAAATAATAAAAAATAAATAATAAATAATAATAATAAATAATAAATAATAAATAATAAATAATAAATAATAAATAATAAATAATAAATAATAAATAATAAATAATAAATAATAAATAATAAATAATAAATAATAAATAATAAATAATAAATAATAAATAATAAATAATAAATAATAAATAATAAATAATAAATAATAAATAATAAATAATAAATAATAAATAATAAATGATAAATAATAAATAATAAATAATAAATAATAAATAATAAATAATAAATAATAAATAATAAATAATAAATTATAAATTATAAATTATAAATTATAAATTATAAATTATAAATTATAAATAATAAATAATAAATAATAAATTATAAATTATAAATTATAAATTATAAATTATAAATTATAAATTATAAACTATAAATTATAAATTATAAATTATAAATTATAAATTATAAATTATAAATCATAAATTATAAATTATAAATTATAAATTATAAATTATAAATTATAAATTATAAATTATAAATTTTAAATTTTAAATTATAAATTATAAATTATAAATTATAAATTATAAATTACAAATTACAAATTATAAATTATAAATTATAAATTATAAATTATACATTATAAATTATAAATTATAAATTATAAATTATGAATTATATATTATAAATTATAAATTATAAATTATAAATTATAAATTATAAATTATAAATTATAAATTCTAAATTATAAATTTTAAATTATAAATTATAAATTATAAATTATAAATTATAAATTATGAATTATAAATTATAAATTTTAAATTTTAAATTATAAATTATAAATTATAAATTATAAATTATATATTATATATTATAAATTATAAATTTTAAATTATATATTATATATTATATATCATAAATCATAAATTATAAATTATAAATTATTAATTATTAATTATAAATTATAAATTATAAATTATAAATTACAAATTATAAAATATAAATTATAAATTATAAAGTATAAATTATAAATTATGAATTATAAATCATATATTATAAATTATAAATCATAAATTGTAAATTATAAATTATAGATTATAAATTGTAAATTATAAATTATAAATTATAAATTAGGGTGTATCAATGTTAGCAAACCCGCCATTAGAAATCTACCTTTTTTTTTTGACCAAACCCGCCACTTTTAATGGTGGGTTTCTGAAATACACATACCCCCTAACTAATGTATTTCAAAATGGTGGGTCTCATGAAAATGGCGGATTTCAAACATCAAACCCCCCATTAATCCGGCCATTTATGCATCATCATCCATCCACCATCCATAAAATCTTAAACACCCATCCACATCAGCAAATCCATACTGGTTGCATCTCCATTGCATCACACACATCTCATCTCCATTTCTTCACATCTCTATCAATTTTCACATCTCCATCTTCACACAAATCCCATCATTTCATCACCCCACATTAAATCACCATCTTTCTCAACATTTATAATCAAACTTCCCGTAAGCAAGTTGAAAATGCAAAAAAGCTGACTGAACTTTTGCTACTGTTTTACTCCCATTCAGACTCTGATTCAGAATCTGATTTGGAATCAACTTGGTTGGCTTTGAATTCTCTGTTTGAAAAGAAATACATGGTTCCAAGAATACACACCCTCCACAACCCTATGTATGAAAGGCAAAAGCTTCATCTCTTCCCCAACTTAAGCTTTGAGAAACTATTTGCCTTCATTCATGAAACTTTTGGAGATGATTGAAGACCACCACATCTTCCAGAACAATACTTGGAATCCTCAAAGAAATCCAGCCATCCAACTTGCTTTTGCTCTTTTTAGATTGGGATCAAATGGAAATGGAGCAGCAATACATCAATTGGAAAATCTATTCTCAGTCCATTATGGAATCATTGACTTATACACCAAAAGAGTCATTATTGCTATCTTATCTTTCCGTTGCTCAGTCCTTTCTTGGCCAAACAAAGAAGAAGGAAAGGAGATATCTCAATTAATGGAGACAGAAGGCTTTCCTGGTTGCATTGGGGTTGTTGATGGAACCACCATCCCCTTGAGTCAAAAACTCAAGCTATATGGCAACCACTATTTTGATTGCAAAAAAATGCAACTGATCAATTTCTTTTACAATGAATTTGATGACAAATCTGATCACAAAACTGGCCAAATATGTTCCATCTTTTTGTTTAGATACTCTGTGGCCCTACAACCTGTTTGTGATAACAACAAGAAGGTCATATCCCTCCATGCTGGCCTTCCAGGTTCTTGTCATGATTCATACGTTTTCAATTGGATGTTGATTGCCCAAAAACCAGATAACTAATTTGACCACAATCAATACCTTCTGGCCAATTCACTTATGCTAGTGGGAAATATGTGGTTCCAGCATACTGCAACGTTCCATCTAACAATCAAGGAAAAACTGATTTCAACTATCATCTTTCCCAATCACAAGTTCAAATTGAGCATGCCATAGGAGTCCTGAAATGAAGATGGGCCAGCTCAAGGTAAATGCAAAACCAGCTTCAAAACCCCAAAGACATGAAGATCCTCATCAACTGAATTTCCACTTGTGTAATCCTTCACAATCTTTTGGCCAACATCAAAGATTAATGGAAAAAAATATTTGAAGATGATATTCCTTACCCACCTCAAGTCTGTGAGAATTATTGGCCCACATGCTTAGTCAAAGAGCAGTACTTAAAGCAAAAGGAATTCTGAGACAATAATGTCTTATGATGGATCCTAAATATGAGGCAGAGGCAATGGCACACTTGTGAATGTGAATGAATTGGTGAATGAATGGATATAAAACAGCAGGGAGAAGAGCTCCTTAAATAAAAAAGATGGTGCTCATGTGGAGCTCATTTAATGACAAGCAAAAGGCAAAAATTCCGCCCCAAATGGGCTCTACAGGCTCTACATGCCTTTATACTTGGTTTGGGTTTACTCAGCCCACTTTGCATTAGTCCCTGAACCCTTATGACCAGTCTGTACCGGTCAAACTTGGTGTTTCCACCCTTACTGGGCTGAACCAGCCCTTGTTGCTGTTCATACCCTGGCTGGTTTTCTCTTACAACCAGCCCTGTTACCCCTCTGACCATACTTACCGGCTGGTTACCTCATGCAACCAGCCCCTTGCCCCTCATATGGGCCAGGTGGGACCCAGGAATCACCTGGGTCCAGTCTCAAACTCGCATGGGGGGATGTAACCGGTGGGCATGCCGCCTCCCCCCCTCTTTCCTACCTAGGTGACCAGCAGGGGTGGTCAGATCCCTGGCTGGTTGCATGGGACGCGATTTGCCCCAGGCAATCCATCAAAAAGAATGGGCTGAAGGGGGATCAGGTCCCCCCAGCCCTTGCAGCCTCCCCCTTGGTAATGGGGGGGGGGGGGGGAGAGAGCGCCCCGCTTTGCTTGGTGGGAGGGTGATCAGGTCCCCCCACTGCATTGTCACCTCCACCACCAACAGGTGGGAGGGTGATGAATTTCCCCCACCCTTGTTGGTTGCCACATGCAACCAACCTCATGCTGGTCCTTGATGAGGGGGAGGACTAGCCATCCTCCCTCCTCCTCAAAACCAAGCAAGGGGAGGGAGGGTGGCAGGGGCTGCCAGCCACTGCGGCCGCAACCACCCGGGTGGCGTGACCAGGGCCGCAGCCCCTCACACAGCGGGTGGGAGGACTCCAAATGGATTCCCCTGCCCCATAAAACGGCCCTGACAGGCCATCGGGCCCCGCAATGGGCCCCAGAGAGAAACAAGCAGCCCCAATGGGCCACCAAGGCCCAAAGACCACAAAATACATACTTTGGCAGGCCAGCCCGTCTGGCCAAGTATTTTCAAAATAAAGCTTAGGCCCAGTTATGCCCAGATAAGCCCTTCTGGCTAAGGTGGCCCATCCACCCTGACGGGCCTGTCAAGGCCCGTGTCCCAATTGGCTTGGAAAAGGTGTTTTGGGACCCAAATACCCAAAGCCATTAACATCCACATAGGCCCATGTGGCCCAGTTGATGTCCAATAGGCCGTGGAGGCCCATTTATGCATCCCATTTTGATTACACACTAATATGCACATTACCTGAGTGCATCCATATTTTAACAAAGTCATCCCTGTCTCATCTTGTCCCTTGTCTTGTTCTATGAGAGAGCCAATTCTTCCTCTCACCCTTGCTTGCTTTGATGATTAATGTTTGATTTTTAAATAGGTGAAAATTAACTTCACAGTAAGTTTTTTTTGGTTGTTCACCCAAGTTTCCAGGCTGAGTTGGTTTTTTTTGTAGTGGACTTAGACAAAATCAAAAAACACCTCCACCTCATACCACACCACTCGCCAGCCCATACACCTCTCCCCTCCACCTCACCTCTCCAACACTTCCACCTCACCCCACTCACACACTGGTTGCCTTCCTTCCTCCTCCTCATCAAACTACCTCCTTCACCTCAGCAACCTAACCAACCTCACCAGCCTCATCAACCTCACCAAGCTCCCCAAAACATCCACCATCCAACTCACAAACAGACTCAGTGATTCCCCTTCCCCCTTTCTTTCCACTCACTTTTGCTTAACTCTCCTTTGAACTCCCCCCAGGCCTTCTCTTTCATCCCCCTCCTCATCTGGTAAGCCCCTCCCTTCTCTTTCTCCCCCCTTCCTCCTCCTCCTCCTTCCTTGCTTGAAAAACCTCCACCAGTCAATTAGGATTTAATCCACAAATTGAATCCTGATCAATTAATTGAATCCTAATCAATCAATCAATCAATTAGGAATTGATTGACAAATCAAATCCTGATCAATTGATTGATCAATTTGCATTTTAATGATTTCTCAAAACCAAATCAATCAGTCAATTGATTTGGTTTTGATCAATTGAAACCAATTTGATTGCTTGATCAATTTTCTTTCAATTGCTTGAATTAATTGTGATTGATTGTTTGATTGTTTTGCAATTGATCAAGCAATTGATTTGCAATCAATCAAGTGATTGGATTGCTAATTTCTCCTCCACAATTTTTTCGAGTTTTCTTTGGTGCTGACCTCCCCTGATTTTTTTTCTTTTTAGGTGTCTCTGGACTGCACCCAAAGCCAACAGGGTCTTTCTTGATTAATTCAGGTGTTCTTTGCCATGGAAGGTATGTCTTTTTTTTAATTTTTTTGATAACTTTGCTTTTTGGTGTGTTGCATGGGTCACTCACGCCAACTTTTTGGGGGGGGATTCAGCTTCTGGTGTCCCTGGGTTCAAGTCCAGGCTTGGTTTCTTTTTTTTATTCAATTGTGTTTCACCAAAAATTTCTATTGGACTGACATTGTTTTTTTTTTTGGAAAACATTTGACCGCTTTTGGGGAGCATCCTATTCTTCTCCCACCCCCTAAAAATGTTACACAAACATTCAAATCTCTGCTTGTTCCTCACCCCAATCTAAGTATAGGATTGGGAGGGAACAAGATGGAGGGAGATGGCCTGAAAAACATACAGAGAGGTGGGAAGAGTAGGGCTGCTTTCCAAAAGAGGAATCAAATGAGAAATTCCAAAATATCTTTGGAGGTTTCTGAGGAAGCTATTAACAATAATGTGGTCTGGTCTTGTTGGAAACCGCTTCCTATGGATCTGTACCCTTCAATTGTTACCAAAAAGAAGAAAATAGTCAAAAATCAACCCAGGAAGATTTTTAGCACGCAAAACAAACAATCAAACTGTTTCATTTCTTCCACCGTTGTGGAGACTCCTTTGGGATTGGGTAAAGATTAGCAAATAGCTTTCTGGAAGTCACTTGAGGGGGAATTTAGTACTAAAACTATTTATAAGATAGATGAATACTAAGGGTGGTTTTGAATTGCCTGCCCCTCTAGTACTATAGCAGTCTCACAACAATAAAAGGAAAGAGATTGGTGGCTGATTTTCGGATAGAGTTGCTACTATAGTAGTCTCTATCAGACCTAGGATCAATGTATTCAAGCTTGATAAGGAAGAAATGGTGGAACAGATGGGTGACCTGGTGGATAGAAGCTGAGTAAGGGAAGAATCCTTTTGCTAGTCTTATCCTTTATATATTCTTTCTTTTGTTTTATTGGTTACTGATGAATACTCCCTTGATGTTACAGGTGATGTTTGATAAAGTTGAAATGGTTGAGCCTATACTCAACAACCAATGAGGATGGTTGATGATGATTGATGATGATGATGATTATGGATAGGTGATGATGATGATGGATGATGATGATGACTGATGATGATGATGGTAGGTGATGATGATGATGGATGATGATGATGACTGATGATGATGATGGTAGGTGATGATGATGATTGATGATGGTCAAGGTAGCTGATGATGATGATGGATGATGATGATGACTGATGATGATGATAGGTGATGATGTTGACTGATGATGGTGACTGATGATGATGATGGTAGGTGATGATGATGGATGGTGATGATGGATGGTGATGATGGATGATGTTCAGGTTATGGGTACATGGTGGTGATGTTCAAAGGTATGGCATATTGAGTGAATAATTGTGGTGGTGGATGGTCAAAAGTATGGGTTATTGGGCTGGGTCATGGTCAAAAGTATGTGTTGATGATGGTGGATGGCCAAGGGTAATGGTGGTGGTTGATGGTTGATGGTGATTATTGATGTTGATGATGATGGTGATGGTGATGTTTGTTGGTATGGGATATGGGATTGATGATGGTTACAGTATGGGTTATGGGATAATGGTTGAGGATGGTAAAATTATGGGTTAAGGGTGCCTAGGAGTCATGGTGATCCCTGGAGGGGAGGATGGGGGGGAACTGATGATGGGACCTGGATGGGGGAGAGAGGCCCTCTATTTATAGAAAATACTGCCCTCAGGGCTGCCCCTGAGGGTCTCCCTGTTACAGTGAATACATTTCATGAGGCATTTTTGCTGGTCAGAGGAGGAGGCTGTGCAGGATCTACATGCATGTACACCCTTGCATGAATTGCTGTGCTGCATTGATACAGGTGCCCCCTGCATAAATTACTTCTGTATAGTGTCCTGTATGATGCTGTACATCCTCTGCATGCAGTGCCTTGCATATATTGCTGTGTATACAGGTGATTTGTTTGGTTCTCCATGCAGTGTCTTGCATATATTGCTGTGTATACAGGTGATTTGTTTGGTTCTTCATGCAGTGCCTTGCATATATTAATTATGTATACTACTGTAGATTTGTTTGGTGCTGTATGGTTTTACTGTATGGGGTATGTACTTGAAGGCATCCAGGGTATGTCCATGAACCTTCACTGGTCTGTGACACCTGGTAGGGGTATGGGTAGGCCAGGGTTGATTTAAGCTGTATCTTCTAAACCATGAGAGATAGAGGGGTACTTTGGCTGAGTGACTAGGGGTTATTTTTGGTTTAGAATCCATTTTTGAAGTCTGTTTGATGATTGGAGCTGTACTTATACTATAAAAGTGAGTCTGATGGCTATATGTTAGGTTTTGGAGCACCACACTGTGGAAAAGTAATTTTCCTCAATTGATCTGATCATCAAGCCCTAGTTGCAATAATCAAATTTGTTCCATTGGAGAAACTTTCTGACCAAGACAAGAAGGACATCAACTTTGTGACAACTTTCCAACACCAGTCAAAAAAATTTGTCAACCCAGTCGGTCCTTCAAGATCTTGGGGTGGAAAAATTGGGGCAGTTAGATGGCAAAAAATTATGCACCCTTCAGAGTTATTTGAACGTTATGTGAAGAAATCATCCATTAGATCTTTTCCTCAAGAGCATGCTTTCCTCAAACTTAAGGCCAAAAAAGTATCCTGAATCCTAGGAAAAATGTTTTGCAATTTTGCCACACTTTCCTTTGAAGCAAACCATGATGCCATGAAGGACAACAACATCCCCTCTTTCTCTTTGTTGGAATTTGGTTCCAAGCCTACACCTTTTGATTGCTCCCCACACATCACTTTCACCTCCAATTCTTTTTACAACTCTCCTCATATTGACAAAGGTGACATTTCTGGCTACTCATTTTTACTTGTGGTTCCAACCAAGAAACAAAATGGTTGACTTATTGAAAATACAGACAAATATCAAGTATTGGATGGCCAATTTTTTTTCCTGACCTTGGCTTTGGAATTTATTTCAAGCAAAAATGTATAGTCAAAATGGTTTGGGCAGCTAATAATTACAAGCACTGTACCTTTCCTGCTGTGGACATAGCAACCCATACCAAAATGGCCATGTCACTTCAAATTAATAAAACAACTATAAACACTTTTTGGGACTTGAATAATGGCCAAATTTACTCTAGGAAAAAAAATCTAAATAAAAACAAAAAAGATTTTTATGTTGGTGGGGTTAAGAATACTCTCAAACATTTTAATCAAAAATATTTTTTTTTCTTTCACCCATGTAAATATATTTACAAGCCCAGCATTTAAGTTATCTTCTGTATCTCATATACTGTTCTACTGCTACCAATGCAAGCCAAGGCTACTGATACCTTATCCTTTTTTTTGGTTGCAAGTTGTCCCCTCTCCTTTTCCAGTTGTGCTTGCTGTCAATCCTTCTCCTTTTCCTCTTTCTGAAACTCTAACTTAGCCTGTTTCAACTTCCACTCAGCATCCCATTTTTGTTGATGAGCCAAACTTTGGGATTTATTCTTTTGAACATCCATGGCCAGTTGAAAATCCCACTTTTGCTTTTCAAACTCAAGTTTTTTGGATTCAATTTGTTATTTGACTGTTTTTTGCAGGGGAAAAGCAATGAGCGTGGTTTTGAAAGCATAGATATTCAACCAATGGACTTACATGAATCTTTCTTCTCCATGATTTCTTGAAAGCCAGAAAAACCAGAAGTGTTTCTACTCTTTTGATGACTTTTGGGGTTGATATTGATTGAATTGGAGGCCTTTTTCTTACCATTGGCAGAGGAGGTTTGAGTCTGAAAGTTGTCACTGTTGTTCAAAGGTGATGTGGGAGGCCCCATTGGCTTGAGCTTTTGGCCATTCTGGAATGGATGAGCCTGTTTTTTTACAATATAAATCAGGCAGGATTAACAAGACAGAAGAGAAAAGAGCTTGGTTCCTTACTTGAACCGAAGTTGAGGGTAATGGAGACTGAGGAGTATCTTGTTCCACATCAGCAAGGTTGATGGGATCTGCTAACCCAGGAAGATAGCAATCCAAAGAAGGAGGGGAGGGCTCCAAGGTATGGTTTGACACATCAATCAATGTAGAAGTAGACGTGATTGGAGCTGATTGCGTTTGAATATCCTCCTCAGCATCAGATGGGGGCTACTCCAAGGAAAAGGTTTCTTCAGGATCACCATTGCTAGGCTGAGTAGCCCCAGCCAAGTCCTCAGCGTGGACTGAATCAGATTGTTGGGAATAAAGCCGCTAAAGGGGTGATGTTGGCCTTCTTTCCAAAGATTTCATCCATTTGAATATTAAAAGGACAAATGGAGTCCAACTTATCAACAACCAAGTTGATTCCCTTGGCTTTTTCAGAGTTGGTGATACCAAAGCCAGTGGAGATTGACATGGAGTTGGCCTTTTTGTACTTGGCTTGATAATTCTTGAATTTCTCCCTCATCTGTTTGGATGACAGATCCAGCCTACCTTTCTTTTTTTCTTGATTTCATTGGCCATGAGGAGATAACCATTGACCTTAGAGGATAGAGGTTGGCCAATATGTGTTTCATTTTTGGATCCAAAGAAGGCATCATAGTTGGAGGGAATTATGAGCCAGTTGACCAGGATGATGTGATCAGCTCTCTTGAGATGAATTGAGCCCTTGGAAGCTGATGGGGGAGGATTTTTTGAGCCCTTGGAAGCTTATGGGGGAGGATTGTTTGTTGTGGAGTTCCTTAGCAATGTTTGCTTTGGTGTGTTGGACTTTTGTGTGGACTTGCGGGGGGAGGTTTTCTGAGGGGCAATTTGGAAAGAGTAAGGGTGATAAGGTGATGAGAGGGATAAAGTGACAAGCAAGATAAAGTGATGAGAGATATGAATTGATGATAGGTATAAAGTGACAAGAGAAATAAAAAAATGATTGGATTCTTTGGATGAGGCTGGAGGTAGAGTGATGAGAGAAATGAAGCAATGAGAGCAATGAAGCAATGAGAGCAATAAAGCAATGAGAGCAATAAAGTGGCAAGTGATCAAGTGATGAGGGTGATAAATTGATGAGAGTGATCATGAGAGTGAAAAAGTGGTGAGAGTGGTGAATCTTTTTATGATTAGGCTGGAGGTAAACAATTTGCAAGGAGGTTGGAGGTAGAAGGAGTTGGGAAGCCAGGGGTCGATGACGTGGACAGGTGGCGGAAGCCTTGAAGTACTTTATTTGAAAAAACACACTTATTTCATGTTAACTTTGACATGTCTGATATGAAATAAATGGGTTTTTTTGATTGTTAATAGCGGGTTTGAAATGGTAGATTTTTTTGAAACCCGCCATTAAAAAATGGCGGGTATGGTTAACTTTGATACTCCCTATTAAAAATTATATATAATAAAGAATAAAAAATAAAAAATAAAAAATAAAAAATAAAAAATAAAAAATAAAAAATAAAAAATAAATAATAAATAATAAATAATGAATAATGAATAATGAACAGTAAATAATAAATAATAAAAGATAAATGGTAAATGATAAATAATGAATAATAAATAATAAATAATTAATAATAAATAATTAATAATAAATAATAAATAATAAATAATAAATAATAAATAATAAATAATAAATAATAAATAATAAATAATAAATAATAAATAATAAATAATAAATAATAAATAATAAATAATAAATAATAAATAATAAATAATAAATAATAAATAATAAATAATAAATAATAAATAATAAATAATAAATAATAAATAATAAATAATAAATAATAAATAATAAATAATAAATAATAAATAATAAATAATAAATAATAAATAATAAATAATAAATAATAAATAATAAATAATAAATAATAAATAATAAATAATAAATAATAAATAATAAATAATAAATAATAAATAATAAATAATAAATAATAAATAATAAATAATAAATAATAAATAATAAATAATAAATAATAAATAATTAATAATTAATAATTAATAATTAATAATTAATAATAAATATTAAATATTAAATAATAAATTAAAAATTAAAAATTAAAAATAAAAAATAAAAAATAAAAAATAAAAAATAAAAAATAAAAAATAAAAAATAAAAAATAAAAAATAAAAAATAAAAAATAAAAAATAAAAAATAAAAAATAAAAAATAAAAAATAAAAAATAAAAAATAAAAAATAAAAAATAAAAAATAAAAAATAAAAAATAAAAAATAAAAAATAAAAAATAAAAAATAAAAAATAAAAAATAAAAAATAAAAAATAAAAAATAAAAAATAAAAAATAAAAAATAAAAAATAAAAAATAAAAAATAAAAAATAAAAAATAAAAAATAAAAAATAAAAAATAAAAAATAAAAAATAAAAAATAAAAAATAAAAAATAAAAAATAAAAAATAAAAAATAAAAAATAAAAAATAAAAAATAAAAAATAAAAAATAAAAAATAAAAAATAAAAAATAAAAAATAAAAAATAAAAAATAAAAAATAAAAAATAAAAAATAAAAAATAAAAAATAAAAAATAAAAAATAAAAAATAAAAAATAAAAAATAAAAAATAAAAAATAAAAAATAAAAAATAAAAAATAAAAAATAAAAAATAAAAAATAAAAAATAAAAAATAAAAAATAAAAAATAAAAAATAAAAAATAAAAAATTATAATAAATTATAAATTATGAATTAGATGTAGTAGTGTACGGGCCCCCATGAGGGGAATTTAACATCACCCAAAATATAAATAAAAAAAATAATTGTATATTGGAGTTATTAATATTATTAGATTTGTTTCAACAAAAATAAAACCTTTTCTTCCTTGTTTCAATTCAAAAATTGAATTTTTTTATCATCTAATTATCTGATTGAATATTTCCATTTATTCCAAAGTTCCCTCACTTTCAAAAAATGCAACACCTAGGGACACTTTTCCCCCTATTTTTATATTGTTCAATCCTTCTCCTTCTGCTCCTTATCCTTTCCCTTCTCTATTTTTCAAAATCCATCTCATTTTTTCTCAAGTTTGAATGAGCATACAGATTTTATATTTATCCCTTTGTTCACATCTTTGTTTTCCTTCATCATATTCCAGTTGGAGCTCCCATTTTTGCTTTCCAAACTGAATATTGGAATTTTCCACCTCAAGCCCATTGCTTTACATTTGGGATCCAAATTTTTTGAAGTCAATATTGACCAAGATCATCTCCATCAGGATTGGTAAGTGGTGTGTGGAGGTAAATTTACTGATTCAGGGCCCAAAAACAACCTCCAGCAGTGTGGCTATTTTACATGCATTGGTAAATTGACCTCTTGAGTTGCTAGATCTGGAACAATTTACCAACTGTGAAACCTTGAAATAGTCCTTCCACCTTTAAAGAGCTATCTTATGTTCTCCCCATTTTCCAATTTGAATAGCCTGGGTGATGGGTTTCCCATGAGTGAAATATAATTCACATTTGGTTTTACCAACACTGTGGGATGGCACAGCAATTTGGTTTGGTAAACTTAGAATAAGCATCTGTATTTTGCCAAAAATTCTTGAGATTCTCTTATAAATATGCATAAATGGTACAATATTTGTGGAAGCATTCCATATCCTCACCAAAATCTTGCTTTCCACTTATATCTTCAAAATCCCCAAATCTCAAATGTTTCCTCTGAATTAAATGGTGTTTTCATTTGAGGTTCTTGGAATTGAATCCCATTCTATTTTAATTTACTGAGGACATCTGTAGCTGAAAATCATTTCTGTCATTCAATGGTGAAGTTGAAGGGCCCACTTTCTTAAGTTTTTGGATTTTTAAAGAAGAGTGAGACTTTTTAAAGTAAATCAGTGATTATTAACTAGCAAAGGCAAAAAATTTGTTTTTACTGTAGATAGGGCCACAGATTTGGATTTTTAGTGAGATGTTGATGTTTCAGAATAAAAATTCTTCAGGTGGAGAGGATTGTTGATGACTTGGTCTAAGCTTTGAAGAAAACAATCCAAAGAGGCAATTTTTTTCCTCAAAGGAAGGATTGGAATGGATCATTGGTGCCAAAATAGGCCCAAGTAGAAATTTTCTTTTTGGAATATCTTCCTTTGATTTTGATTCTGGCAATTCCAAGGTTTCCTCAATAAATTTGGGTCCCTAAATAAAAAATTACTCATTATCCCCATCATTTGGCTGATGATTTGATACCATTTTATTGTAATCTGTGACAACCACTGTTTTGATGTACATACAACTTGCACCAGGTGGTTGTGACTCAACAATTAGAGCATCCTACATGCAATGGTTGAATGAGGTTTTTATTCCCACCAACTGTGTTACCCTTTTCCCAAATCACTACATTTTATGAGCCCAGCACTGAAATCTGTAGCATCCTGGTTGAATTACATGCCAAATCACAATTCAATAAAAAAGGCCAAATTACACATTGAAATAGAATAAAAATACAAGATTTTGGGGTAAGTGGTGCACTGAAGGGGTGCTTGGTGTATAAGGGAGTACTGTGATGTACACCTTTCACCAAGCAGTTGTAGCTCAACAGTTAGAGAAACCTGCATGCAATGGGTCAATGTAAATTTGATTCCCACCAACTGCGTTACCAACTTCCCAAATAATCACAATCACTACTTGAAACTCCAGCATAAGTCACCTCTACCATCCTCAAGCCTCATTGAATACAACCTCTACTTCTAAATCAACTAGCTTTGCCTCCTGTGAATCTCCCTGCATACCCTGCAGGTCCTATGTAATCTCCCAGACTCTCTCCCTCTCTCTCTGTGGCTTTTGTTATCCTTTCTCTCTCCTCACCCCAATTGGTATATGGTTTAGTACATATCACATATGTAGTATATACATAGTGCATACCCCCTGCCTGTTCAGCCCATCTTCCCAGGACTTCTGGATCAGCACATGTCAGACCTTCCTGGACAGGCCCATCACCCAATCAGTCAACTAAATCCTCCAGACCACAAATTCAACATTTAATACCATTGGAAATCTATCCTCCAAAATCAGTAATTCATCACTCAAGGCCTCCTCATCAATCCTCACATATGCCTTCCTCTCCTTCCCTCCTCAACTAATTTCCCCCAAGGGATTTGTAGACTACTACTTTTTATTGGTTAGTTACCTTACAAAATTTTTCATACCAGAACAAGAAAGCCAACCAGACTTCTAGAATCATTTCCCCTTCCTTTCTGGTTTTAATCTTATATTATTCAGTTGAATCACCTCCTTCAGAGCCTTACTCCTGGATTCACCTCATCTCCTAGCCTTTTCCTATTTCCATTACTCCTTCTTTGCTGTTCCAATCACTCCTACTTAATCCTGGTTTCTGTTAGCATCAGTTCCCATATTATCTGAAATTGCCATGCCAGAAGCATTTGTGACATTATAATAATTCCTTCCCCATAAATAATAATTTTATCTATATCTCCAGTCAACCTCCAATCCATTCAATCCCATATTCAACCTTGTATATCACTGCCTACACATGTTCTAGGCCAGTGTGTGTTTGAGCTAAGCAGTTTGTGGACCATTCAAATTTCCAAGAGAGTGCTTAATAGTTTTTGGCTAATCCTGTAGAGACTATACATCCCAATAAACTCCATTTTTTGGCCAATATATTTTAGTAATTCAAAAAAATTTTGAAAGGTTTGAAAGAATTTGAAAAAAATCTTACTTTGACTTCCTTCAACCTGCTTTGACCTTATTTGACCCACCTTTACTTGCTTTGAACAGCTTTTACATGCTTTTACCAGCTTCAAACTGATTTTAAATTCTTTCAAAGGGTTTAAAATGCTTCAGTATTGTCTTTCCTGGCCATTCATTTCTTGAATATTTCTCTGTTTAATTCTTTTGGGTCATTTGCTTGGTGGAATAAGTGTAAAAAATGCCTTCTTAAAGTGAAAACCTTTCCATAATCACCAGTCTACCTATCAATGTAGCAGCAAGAGGAAGATTTTATGTCATCAACCTTCCTGAAAATTTTCAATAAAATCCTCAAGCTGGTGGAGGTTGGAGGACATTTTCCAACCTCCCAATTCCAGCTTTGTACAATCCCATGTAAACTTGTATCCTTCCTCCAGCTCCTCCAAGAGCCTCTCTCTTCCCAGATCCTCCTTTTTCAGACCTTTTTCCAATTTTTTAACTTGTCAATATCCAAAATCAGGCTATGAATTATATTCCCCATTGTATGATCCCAGCGTGATCCCTATCCCAGAGAGCATAGAACAGGAACAGAGTGAAGACTCAGTTTGTAATTCCATGATAATCATTAAACTTCATCATCCTACTGTTGGACCCCAAGGAGAAGCTCCTCAACCATCAGCTTCTAATGCAATTCCTGTTTCCTAAATTCAACCTCAACCTCAACCACCAATTATGGATACTACCCTCCTAGCCCTTCTCCAAACCATTAATTCAGCTGTGGAAAAACTTCCCCATCCTCCAACCACAATTACTTCTAACTCTGGAACTTTCAAAATTCTTTTGATGAACCCACCTCAAAATTTTGAAGGTAAAAATTCCACTGAGCTTCAACCTTTTCTTCAAAACTTTCAAATAGCCTTTGCAAATTACAACAAAATATTTAACATTGATCAAAGGAAAATTTCATTTTCAATATCCTTCCTCTCTGGAAATGAAATTTGATGGATCAAACCCTACCTGGCTTTTCTCTCCAATCAAAAGAAGTCCTTCCTCCTCAACTGTTGGTATCAATCTACACAGCAGCTTCTTTTGCAACAGGCTTGAGGTTTCAAAAGGAAAAAAAGAAATTGCAAAATTTCAAATGAAGGACTCTGTCTATTCTTCAACCCACATCACATAATTTTGATATGTCATGACCAAAGTGTCTGGATGTGGTGATGGAGCCTCCTAATTACATTTTTTCCAAATTATCCCTTCTTGAATTCTAGACCAGCTTGCCATGTATGATATTTCCCAAGAAACTCTTCAAGACCTTATGGAAATTGATTTAGACAGCACCACCAGTTACCATCAAAGAGTCAAGGAGAAGTATTCCCAATCCAACCACTTTAAACACCATGGTTCCTCTCAATCCCAAGCTACTTCAAATCAATCTGAAAAGGGAAAAGGCAAGACCAAGAAGCAGTAAAACTATGAAAAGAAGCTATTTTCCTCCACCAAACCTACCTGGACATAGTTCCTGATGGCAAACTCAAGGCTGAATAAAAGGAAAGAAGAGAGAAGTAGGGATTGTGTATGTATTGTGGTTGGAAGCACAACACAGATGAATTTAAAAAGAAGCCTTTCACCAAATCTTCTTCTACCCCAGGCTTCTCAAATTTTATCAATAAGCCAAAACAAGATTTGGTGGTATTTCTTCTGTACTCCAGGATTATCACCCTATTGATGTTAGGGTAAAAAAGATTCAAAAATATTTCTCTGACCAAATTTCTAAAGGCTTATGTTTCATTCTCCTCCATAAGGAATTGATTTTGATTGATTCAGGTGCTAATCATTCTTTGATTGGCTAATGCTATGGTTATAAAGGTCTCATTTCAGCCCATTGCATTGCGCAAAAGTACTCCTCTCTTCAATTTCAGGAATAAAAGGTCACCTTCTCAAATCATTAGCTACAAGTTAAGCTGGTTGGTCTCACTCCTTTTTTTTCCTAGTTTTGAATTGGAATTACTTCCATTCAATGCACCATTCTTGGAAGACATCATTCTGGTAATTTAATTACTCTATCATTGGAATACAGAAGTAAACCGGAAGATGGGGCTGATCACCCAAATACCCCAACAAACAAATGATATTTCCTCAAAATCTGTTGAAATCAACCTGGTCAACCTTCCTAAAAGTGTTATTCCTTAAATTCTGCCTTTTGCACTGAATTCCAATGCAATTTTCCTTCCTTCAGAACCTTTACCTCTGAATTAAAACAGAATCAAATTCCCTTTGAGTTCAACACTAGCCCATCTTGCTTGGATATTCACTGATCCCCTGACTATTTCTTTGGAGGAAGAATCTAGGGGTTCATCCTTGCATATCATACAATTGGTTACCACTCCTAAAATTGATATTACTCCCAATAAAGATACTTCAACTGACTGGGACAAGTTTTAAATTGATGAAGAACCTGGAGAACTGAAAACCATTTGATAGAAAGTTGTTTCTGATTACCATTCTTTTCTAGATGCTTTATCCAAGGTTAAAGCAGAAAAAATTTCTCCTTACTGTGCTTAGGTTCACAATTTAAAACTGAAAGGTCTATTGCCTCCAGTTGGGCCAATCCACTCACTATCTCAAAGTGAAAAATCAACCCTTCAAGACTAAATATTAGAGAATGTAGCAAATTTTTTCATTGATTCCAGAACTTCAAGCACTGGAGCACCTATTCCTTATTTCAACAAAAATGATGGGAGTCTGTGATTATTTTTTTATTTTGGCAAGCTTGATGCTTTCACCAGGAAGAACCATTTCTTCCTCCCTCCAATGACTTTCTTAATGTATTTCTTTTCAGATTCTTCTATCTTCAAAAAAAATCAACATCAGAGGCACTTACAACCTTCTGCACATCAATTAAGGATTCAGGCATCTTACTGCATTTAGATCTCACTTTTGAACCTATGAATACGTGGTTATGAATTTTTCCCTCACTAATGCTCAAGATTATTTACAGAATCTCACTAATGAAATCCTTTCAGATCACTTCCTCACAATTTTGTGTTGGTTTACCTCTACAATATCCTCATCTTTTCCAAGTCCTTAGAGGAACACATTACCTGTTTTTTGAAATTTCTAACCAGACTCAAGAAGAAAAAACTGTATGAAAAGGCCTCCAAATTCAATTTCCATGCACCTTCTATGGAATATTGTGGTTATGTGGTCTAAGGAGATGGTATCTTCATGGAAAATTCTAAATTTGATACAATCCTTTGTTGGCCTATTCCCCAAAACAGGAGACATTTGCAGGTTTTCCTTGTTTTTGCTAAATTCTATTGCAGGTTTATCAAGAAAAAATCCATAGAGGTTTCTCATCTTACTCCTATTTCTGGAAAAAGTTCAACCTTCTCAATCACTCCTAAAACTTTGAAAAAAATTGAAGAAGTCAAGCAATCCTTCACCCAAGCCCCAGTCCTTTGCCATTTTCATCACTCTTGGAGAAAATATGTTGAATCTGATACCAGTGATTATGCCTTAGGTTCTGTGCTTCATTGGGTAACTTCTGATAAAATAAAGCACCCCATAGTCTTTGAAAACAAAAAATTACTATTTCTGAAATCAACTATGAAATCCATGATAAATAAATCCCTGAAATTTTCTTTTCTATGCAGAAATGGAATGCTAATTTTTTAAGTGTTACTGACCCCTTTGAAATTCTAAATGATCACTCTTCTTTGAAATTTTTCATTTCTACTAAATTTTTGACCAGAAGACAAGCTTTTTGGGCAGAATTTCTTTCTGAATGTAACTTCAAGATCACTTGCAGGCCTCAAAAATTTTCAAAAATCCAAGATATCCTCTAATTTTGGGAAAATGTGTATCTATCCAGGGGAACACCTTACTCTGAAAATGATCCTTATAAATTTCATAAACTTCTGAAACAGAATGAAGTTGAACCTTCAAAGCCCATTTTTTACCTGTTAAAATATTTGATGATCCACTGTGTGAATTGACTTATAGTCAACAACTTACAAGTTACTTCAAGCTATAATTAAAAGATTGAATTAGAGGTAAAAATTCAATGAATATTACTTGGATCCCACCAGTTTATTACTCCTGTTTAAGGATAAAGTGGCAATACCTGACCAAGCTAACCATGTCAAGGTTCACATACTTTGTCAATTACATGATTCCTCTTCTGTAGGTCATCCAGGTCAACAGAAAACTCTCAACATGATAAAAATATTTTTTTCCTGAAAAGGGATGTAAACAGATTTAAATAACTTTGTTTCCACCTGCTAATTTGCAATAGGAACAATATTAGGCCCAAAACAAAAATAGGGCTACTAAAACCCCTTCAAATCCCAGATGGCCCGTGGAATTAAATCTCAATGGAATAAACAGATGGTCAAACTGAAAGATTCCATAAATTAATAGAACAATAATTTTTTTAATTTACATCAGTTATCAACAGGACAACTGGGATACTTCAGTCTCTTTGGAAGAATTCTCCCACAATGACATTGTTCACTCTTCTACTCATCACTCTCCATTCTTCACCCTTTATGGAAGGCATACCATTTTTAAATTCTTTAATCTGTTAGAAAACCAGCCTGCAATTAATGACTTGTACCAGATTCAGAAGAAAAATATTCAAATAAAGAAAGAATTAAAAGAGTTGATGGATAAATTTAAGAAAAATTCTAACCTTAAAACAAAAGATATTATCAAAATTCCAACTCCTGGAAATAAATCTTGGTTATCTGCCAATAATATCACTACTAAAAGAAATTTGAAGAACCTCTCTGAGAATTGGTTTGCTCCTTTTCTCTTATTGAAAAAATAGGATCTCATGCTTTCAAACTCCAACTACCTGATAAATGGTCTTAAATCCACCCATTCTTCCAAAACTTCTATCTCAAACCCTACTCTGAAAACCCAAACTCTCATAGCCACCAACCACCTCCAGAACCAGTGGAAATAAATGGCTAAGAAGAATTATAGGTCTTATAAATATTGGACTACAAGATTTGGTGTGGCAAGCTCCTCTACTTTGTCAAATGGAAAGGCTTTTGATAATATTCCGAAGGAACCTGATGTGGACCAGTCTCCAATATCACCAACTATTCAGCCCTAATCCCCAACTTCCACTCACTCCATCTTTCTAAAAAAAAAAAACCAATCAATCCCCTTCAACTCATCAATCATCTCCTAAAATCACTTCATCCATCCTTCTTATTGATCTTCATCAATCTCTCAAAAAAAATCAATTCATCAAACAAGTTCATTCCATTCTTCTACCAATATATCAAATCGAAATATATTAAATATAAGAAAAGATTTATCACTCCTCCATGTAAAACTTTTCCTGAATATTATTGAAAAGCTTAGAATCTTAGCCACCCATAAGCTAGCAAGCTTTATCCTCCTATTTTCATATTCTTTCCTATCCTTTGAAGAATATCCCATTTCATATGTTATTCCAGACAAGGAAATAAAATCCTGAAAATCCTCCACCACTTCCTTCTTCAAGTCCAAACTTTTCCCTTGCTTCATCTTTTCATCCTCAAATTTTTTCATTCCCCATCTAAATAGCACACTAGTCCTTGAGTATTCAGAAATATATACTAGATAATATTTAATGGTCTTCAAGCCCTCTTTAGGATCATCTTCAACAGCATCATCAGGATCAACTGCTATCCCCAATTAACAAGCAAAAAACCAATAATCCTGCTGATTCCTCCTCATCCTTGTATACTCGCCAGCCATCTTATCCTTCTCCAAAGCCTTTCTTATCACTTATACTAAGAACCTTGGTCCTGAACCTCCTTGAATCACCTCCACCTGATTCTCTTGTCCTTTTCCTTTACCTAACACCTCCTCTTCTCCTTTCTTTCCTTCTCCTTCTACTTTTTCCTGTTCCTCTTCGACCATATGTTTGTCCTCCTCATCTTCTTTTGGCTAACTGGGAGCATTTTTTTCATCTTCAACAGGGATTGGAACCACTTCAACAAAAATTGGAATTTCCTTCAGCGGTGCCGCAACACTTTGATCAAATTTCAAAATTTGAACTTTGATGTCCTTTTTACACTTGGGGAATTCTTTGATCTTATTTCTGCTAATTCAACTGTGCTTTGATTTTAATACAAATTCTTTCCTTTCCCTTTTATGTGGTTCTGCCAGTTTGATGCAACTTTTTAAAACTTTGATTGGTTTGAATTGTAACTTTCAAAATGGGTTGCAATGAATTCACAGCCCTACACAACGCATACACAACTCAAAATGGGTCCTGTGGCACATTTCACAGCCCATTTTAGTTGTGTATGGTTTTCCCAAACCCACATATTTGTAAACAACCATTCACACCTCATAAGGGTCATGAGCCATGCCACAAGATTCTTTGGAGTCATGGCATGACATTCACAACTTGTTCACAAATCCAGGGTTGTGAGAAAAAAAATTATTATTTAACTTCATATTAAAATAGATTGAAATAGATTAAGATAAATCAAAAATTAAACAAAAAAAACAAAACAAAAACATCAAAAAAAGATAAAAAAAACAAATAAATAAATAATAATTAAAAAAAATTAAAAAAAATTAAAAAAAATTAAAAAAAATTACAAAAAAATTACAAAAAAAAATTAAAAAAAAATTAAAAAAAAATTAAAAAAATTAAAAAAAATTAAAAAAAATTAAAAAAATTAAAAAAAATTAAAAAAAATTAAAAAAAATTAAAAAAAATTAAAAAAAATTAAAAAAAATTAAAAAAAATCTAAGAAAAATTCAGAAAAATTAAGAAAAATTAAGAAAAATTAAGAAAAATTAAGAAAAATTAAGAAAAATTAAGAAAAATTAAGAAAAATTAAGAAAAATTAAGAAAAATTAAAAAAATTAAGAAAAATTAAAAAAAAATTAAAAAAATAAAAAAAATAAAAAAATTGTGAATATTTCACAACTGCCTTCAAAAATCAAATTAGTTTTGAAAAATTTGTAAAAAATCCCCAGGGGTTTGTGCGTCTTGTGAAAGACGTGAAAAACCTGTTCATGTCCTGGGTTTGTGAATTTATCACACCCTTTTCAAACTTTGACTGGTTTTACCATGCTTTGATGGGCTTTGACCAGCTGAACAGTGGTTTGATGAGATTTGAAAGCTTTGATGGTGGTTTCAAAATGGTTTTCAAATTTTGCTATGGGTTCTGATCCACTCATTGAACTCATTGAAAACATGTATGGATTACCCCAACATATATCAAGCCCCTTTAAATTCAACAGCCCCTTCTTTTATGTCCCATCCAACACCAACTTTCCCTTTACTCTCAAATCCCTTTAATTGTCTTCCATCCTCTTAAAATTCTCTACCAGAGCTTCCGCTAGGAACAGATTACAAATGAAAATTAAGAATGACTCAATCTGCCAATAAGAAGAAAAAGAAAGACCTACCATTGGATGGACCTAACCTGCGGGACACTCCCACAGAAACACTTCTGCTTTCTGGAGCTTCATTCAATTTGGATTTGGGTCCAGTATTGTCCTTGAACCATACAACAGGTAAAAGTACCTTCCTCCTGTTAGAATTATGGCCAGCAATTAGCTTAGGCAAATGAGCAGTATTTAAAGCAAAGGAAATGCTGGACACTGGGTGTCAATGTTGGCTAATGGGACTCTCACAATGGGGCAATATGTTGGATGAATTTGATTGGAATGATGAATGAATGGATGGAAAACAGCAGGGAGAAGAGCTTCTTAAGTACAAAAGATTGGCCTCTTGTGAGCCCATGATACAACAAGCCAAAAGGCAAATTTTCCGCCCCAAAAGAGCTCTACAGGCTCTACTAGCCTTGTTACTTGTTTGGGACTACATCAGCCCGCATGGCGTAAGTTCCTGAACCCTTAAAACCAGCCTATTCCTGTTATTTCTGGTGTTTCCACCTCAATGGGGCTAAACCAGCCCCTTAACTGTTCAATCCCCTTGGCTGTTAGTCCGTTACAACCAGCCATGATGACCTCATTACCTTGTTTATGGGCTGGTTGCCTCATGCAGCCAGCCCCTGGCCCCTCAAATGGGCCAGGTGGGACCCAGGGCACACCTGGGTCCGGTCTCAGACTCACATGGGGGGGGTGTGACCAGCGGACATGATTTCCCCCCCCTCTTTTGCTCAAATCCCTGGTGGGGGCGGTCAAATCCCCTCACCAGGGGCCCTGGGGGTCAATACCCCCAGGGCATCGTCAAGTAAGTTGGCCTGGGAGGTGATCAGGTCCCCCCAGGCCCATCGCTCCTCCCCCTTGGTAAAGGGGGGGGGGAGAGCGCCCCTGCTTGCTCACTTCACACAATCAATGGTGGAGGGGTGATGAATTCCCCCCCACCTGCCAGTTGCTACACTTGCGGCCGGCACTGCCACCTCCTTGGGCAAGGGGGTGGTCAGGTCCCCCCTGCCCTGACTGACCGCACTGTTGCAGTCGGTCGCTGGCTGGTTCAACCCAGCTAGCTCGCCCCCATCCCCCTCGCGACAAAAAGCGAGGGGAGGGGGAGTGAGCCGGGGCTGCAAGCCCCGGCTCTGCGGCGCTGGTTGCCGGGCACAACAAGCCGGGCCCGCGCAACAGCCCCGCGCGGGCTGTTGGGCCCCATGTGGGCTGTACCAAGGAACACAGGTGGCCCCAAATGGGCCGCGACGCGGGCAGCGGCCCCAAGCCGGCCGCGACAGGGGCGGCGGCTCAAATGGGCCGCCCCAAGCCCGAATTGTGAGAATTACATACTTTGGCGGGCCAGCCCGTCTGGACAAGTATGTCCATAATAAAGCTTGGGCCCTTTTTTTGCTCAAATGAGCCAATCTGGCTTGGGTGGCCCATCCACCCTGGCGGGCCCGTGAGGGCCCGTGTCCCAAAAGACCATAAAAAAGTGTTTTGGCGCCCAAATGCCCAAAACCAATAACACCCACATAGGCCCACGTGGCCCACGTGATGCCCAATGGGCCGTGGAGGCCCATTTTTTCATCCCATTTGGATTACACACTCCTATGCACATTACCTGAGTGCATCCGCATTTTAACACCTCCCAGGTTCTTTAATTCCAGATCAAGGCCTCTTGTACCTCCCAAAGTATTCATAATTGCCTTATTGGGGAATTATGCTGGTGGTTCAGATTGTATCAGTCTCTAGGAACTGTCAAAAAAGCTCTGGTGTAAAAGAATCAGGTTGGCACAGGAACTGATACTCATAACACTCAAGGATGATCAATTTGAATTTCAATTCATAAGATGCAAGGAGGATTATAAATGATGATAAATGGAAGGATGGAAAGAGAATTCCAGTAGAAGTTTTTTTCAAAAGGATTTATTTAATTATATAAGAGGAACACCAGAGGGGAATTTTACATGAGTTTTGCAGGCTGGGTGAATTTTGTCTTCTGCTGAAATGCCACCTACTATCTGAGGGACTATTAAGTAAGAAGTAGTATACCAATTTTTTGGGGGGGATTAGTCCAGGAAGGCAGGAGAGTCTGGCATATGTGAGAAATGAGGGGAGGCCTTGAGGGTTGAGTGACTGGTCCTGAAGTTTGCAGTTCCCATGCTATCACATGTTGACTTGGTGGTCTGGAGGTTTTAGTTGACTTATTTGGTTATGGAACTTTCCAGGAAGGTCTGTAATGTGCTGATCCAGAAGTGCTGGGAGGATGGGCTAACCATACAGGGATATGTACTATGTACATACTAATTATGGGATATTTTTAAACCCATATACAAATTGGATTGAGGAAAGTTAGGGGGTGCACCAAGCCATAGACAGAGGGGGGGAGATTCTTGGAAGGTTTACTGAATCACATGAAATAGTGGGAAGGTGTGCACAAGAATAGAGATTATCCCATACAGGGAGAGGGTGAACCTGGTAGAAGAAGTTGGAGACTGCAAGATATGCAGGAGTAATATCCAGTGGCAGGTACAGGAGTAGGTGAAGTTGGGTTTGAACTTAGATTGAGGCTGATGAAAGTTTGAATTGGAAAGATTGTCAAAACTGTGTTACAACAGGCGCCTGGAACAAGAATGGAAGTACTGATAAATGGGGAAGTATCCATTTTTTTCTTGCATGGTGAATGATTTATTGGTTGATCTGTTTAATGATGAAAGGATGGGTAGCTGATGGGTTGAGATGGTGATGTATATGTTGAAGGGAAAGGCAAAGAAGATATGTTTAAAAATTCCATTCTCTTCTCACCTCCTCTTATGGGAATCATGAGCTGACCCTTCATCTTCAGGGGGGGTACTGTCATAAGCACAACTTGACACTCCAGCCTCAGTAAGCTCAGCCACCCTCAACCCTCATTACATCCAACCTCTACTCCTGCATCCCCTAGCTTTTCCTTGTGGGAATCTCCCTGCATACCCTGAAGTTCCTAATTCATCTCCCAGGCTCTCTCTGCTCTCTCTATGGCTTTTTTTAACCTCAATCTTTCCTCACCCCAATTGGTATATGGGTTAGTACATATCACATACATAGTATATATATAGTGCATACCCCTTTGGGGTAAGCCTGTCTCCTAAGGACCTCCAGATCAGAACATTTCAACCCTTCCTGGACAGGCCCATAACCCAATAAAATAACTAAAGCCTCCAGACCACCAATTCAACATTTAATACAATGGGAAATCCATCCTCCAAAACCATTTACTCATCCCTCAAGGCCTCCTCCTCAATCCTCACATATACTGACCTCAAGCCATCAAAACTTGTTCTCATTCCATTTGTACTTCTTTTCTATTCAAATAAATACTTCTCCATCCTGATTTTGGTGAGAGGTAGTGCGCATGCCATCTGCATCTTTCATGCCAGAAACGTCTGTGACAAAATGATTGCACTTGGATCTTTGGGCATAAAAATTTCCAAGTGGGAAGATTCACCTTCCTTCAGACTAATCAATCCATTTTAAAACCAAGATGAAATATAAATTATATTTTATCAACCAACAAGTTTATCCCTTTGGCAATATTATCATCAGTGGGACCAAAATTCATCATAATTTACATTGAGTGGGATTTTTATTCTTGGCCCAATATTTCTGGAATTTGTCCCCAAATTTTTTTGATGCAAGATCAAGCCAACCTTTTTTTTCTCATTCAGCTCATTGTTCATCAGGAGATAAACATTCACCTTAGAAGATGAAGATTGACCAACCAGAGTTTAATTGTCAGACCCAAAGCAATAATCATAATTGGCAGGAATTTTGTGCAATTTGAAAAGTATAAGATGATCTTTTTCATTTATTTTCCTAGAGAACTTGGAAGCTGATTTGTTAGTATGGTTGAAATTTGTTGAAATTTTCTTTTGAGTTCATTGGGGATGTTTGCTTGCCATATTTTCAAGGGGAGGTTTTCTGAGGGAAAATTTGGAAAGAGTAAGAGTGATGAAAATATGAGTGCAATCAATTTATGAGTTCAATGGATTTATTTGACAAATTAATTCATGAGCGCAATGAGATTTTAAGTGGGAAGTAGCAATGGAAAGATGAAGAGCAAAGAGATGGTATACCCATTAGGGTCAGAGATGGAAGGGATTGGGAATCAAGGGGTGTATGACGGGGTCTGAAACATGTTGGATACTGCAAGTGAATTTATATACTTAATTATGAAAACCCCTTTTACTTTGTTGTTTCTCTGAAAAATTTTATATGAAATAATTTTTTATTGGTACTTTTTTTCAAGGTTGTTTTAGAAATTGGGGTATCTTTCTAGAAAATTCCATTACAAAAATAATGGGTTTTCTAAATCTGATACACCCTTACATATTTAGAAAAATGAGTCATGGAGCAATAAATGATGAGTAGAAAGAAGCTGTTTGAGATTATAGTCAAAAGGGGGACATTTACTTGGTGGAGCAAGTCCAGCAGGGCAAGCACATTGCACACTAAAATACTGACCATTGATTTTGCAACCAGCCAAATTTTTAAAAAAACTCATGGAAAAATTGATTATTTTTCTTTGAACAATCATGAGATTTTCCCAAGGGTGAACTCTTTTTCTTCTTTTTGATATGAAGTGAGCAGGAAAAATGTGAGATGAGACAGAAAAGAGAGGGTGAGAAATTCAAAAAATGAAAGGCCTTTGATGGTCTAGAGATAGACATTGGCCAGGAAAGATTGAAAATGTTTTAGGTTATCCATTTTCATATGTTCTATTTGCATCTTCATTGCAAATATTTTTGATTTGGGATAAATTTTCATGCTTCTAACCCATCTTGATGAAAAAAAAGAAATGAACAGGCTAAATCTTGTCAGAAGTCATATGAAAACAAATGAACACTGTGGGATTCAAACCCACAACCTCAGACTCTTTATATGAGTGATGCTCTTACCAATTGAGCTAAGTGCGCTGTTGAGTAAGGAGCTGTTGATTCATAGCTATTTGGCTGATCACCCCGGAAGAGGTGTACTTATCCCAGCATTCTATGATGTGGGTGGCACATACCAGTAAATGAACTGCTCATAGCAAATATGTAATCTAACACCCCTCTGTGCTTTGAGCAGGAACTCAACCATTTGATTTCATTGATAAAGATGGATTGTTATTTTTGACAGCTGTTAGGCTGCAGTCTTTGTGACTGTATAACTCTTGCTACCATGTCAGAAGTCATATGAAAACAAATGAACACTTTGGGATTTGAACCCACAACCTCAGAATCTTTATATGAGTGGATGCTCTTACCAATTGACACTGCGTGCAAACTGCAGACGTTTTGGGGGAAACATCACCCGGACAATTCCCCCGCGCGCCTGTGAACAGCTGTATGAAAAATGAGTGACAGCTGCATGCCGCACGGGTGGGGGAGAACATCAGTCACCAGTCACTAGCTGCTGCCCACTAGACGCTCCCCCAACTCTTGTGACAACCGTTCTCACTCTGCTTCCCAATAAAGAGAGCCCTCACAATTTTCCCCATCCTCACCTCACCTTTGTCTCTTTGCCTGCCAAGTCACTATCCTAGTGTCCCTAACCAAACAACCAGAAGATGTTGGATTCCACTGCCCCATCCCAATCAACCATTGACCTTTCCAAAATCCAAGGATTGATTACTGGCCTTTTTGCCCAGCAATCCGCTGAAGTTTCCAGCGCCTTGAATAATTTTGATTGCAAAATTGACAGTGTTGACCGCAAGGTCTCTGAACTTGAAGCCAAAAGTGGCGCACCCCCATCGGAAGAAAGATTGAAGCACCCTTGTCACTCTGGATCATCCTCCCTCCCTAAGAGTAATTCAAACTCCAAATCAACAAGCCGTCCCAAGGCCACTCAAGTAGCCAACTCTTCCTCAAAACACCAACTAAGACCAACCTGCCAGCAAAATCCTCCCTTTCCAGTAAACAAGCCAGCATTGTGGCCACCAGTACTTGGCATGAAGGGTTTCAACGAGCCCAATTGGAACCAGCTCCTGGTATGACATCCAAGAAGGGTAGTGGACCGCCTACACCTGCTTCAAAACAGAAGAAACAAAAACCTAACCAAATGATCACCAACAACTTTCCTCCAGATTTCAAAGACACCAAGGTTGGTTTTTCTCAATACAATCAACAATATGATAATCAGTACTAATTCATTTTTACTCATTCAGCAATCGCTATATGTTCACATTAGGTTGCTTTGGGGTCTACTCAAAATGGATTCGGTCCTGCCACCTGTTAATCCAGACTTGGTTTCTCAGTTTTGTACCCAGTTTAATTCAGTGGAAGATATCAAGAAGGTGGCCAAGGATTCCAGTGCTGCCCAATTGATTGCAGTCGCAGATGTGATTACATTAAGGAACTCCCAAGCAGGAAAAATCAAGATTGGACGTAGCTTTGCTCATATTGAGGAAAGCTACATAATGTATATCCATGGCTACCTTGCTAAACTCGGTATCCGCTGCTGGGGACCCAACCTTGAAGAAGGAGCTGAGAGTATCTGGAATTTGGCTTGTCGGATTTTGGCTTTAAATATTTTTTGCCAAATTGCTGCGTTGGGGGCCTACAACTTCTTGAATTTCAACCCAAAGTTCCAAGATGACATGCTCATCCTGATTCGGGCCTACAACCATTTTGTAAATCATCACTTAGCTAATAGATTCCAGGCTGAAGCAAAAGAGCAAGGCAAGTTTGTAGCTAGTGTAAAGGATAAGAAAACCCATACCAATCGTCGCCGAGTGAGTTCAAAGGCATTTTTAGCTGTTTTTTGATGATTTTTAACTCATTGGCTCTCCCAAAACCTTTTCAGTTGGCAAGATTACAATACAAATTTGCCGTTGCAAACAAGTTTCCTGCAAGGTATCAGAAGGTTCTTCAAGAGACAGCTTCTCATAGGGATGATGAGCTGGAACCAAATGGGAAATTTTTTATAATCAAAACAATGCCCTATTGATCCAACTCAGCAAATAAGTTTTTTCAGCGCTTGGACATTGTAATGAAGGAGGTTCACTCAAGCCAAGGTAAATCTTCACGTGCTAGGATTCAAAGATTGCCAAAGGAACCACTCCCATCAAGACAATTAAAGGCTCCTTCAAAGATGCCTCTGGATTTCTATTGGAGGACATGGCTACACAACTTACCAACTGCCCAACAACGTATGATTCCCAACTTGAATCAAGTCTGCTTCCTCCCAGATGCATCAAAGTCCCTCCTACCAGCAAACCACCCGGCTTTTGACTCAGACAAGAAGTTGACCAATTGTAAATTCAACAAAAAGTTCCTTGATCCTATTCTTAAGGACTACCGTTTGGACAAGATTGTGCCGGAAAGTGAATCAGAAGCTGATGAGGATGGAGAGGATATAGAGGGGGGGTGATTGATCTTGAGGGGACTAGTCCTGACCAATCCAAAGGTGATGCTTACTTTTCTGATGGGGATTGGGGCGATCTCTATGAAAAAAGAAGTTCTGAAGACAGCAAAGACAATGATGGGGACTAAAACAATGAATACAACAGCGATGATGGTATAAGTGAACACTCTAGTGATGGGGAGTTGGCTGAAAACAGTCAGATGGAAGAGTGAGAAGGGGTTAGTTGGCAGTGATTCATCAATGCTCATTGGGGTTGTTTTCTTTTTTTTCTCTCTTTTTTCTGCCACGCTTTTTGTCTTGTGCAACCCATTGGGGTCAAATTTGGGAGATATGCACATGTACTAGATTGGTTCAGGTGTGGCAACCTTGCGCTGTATGTAACGTGGATCATTGACTCTGGGGAGATTCAAGCTTGTGTTTGTTTGCTTTCATTGCTTTGTTGTTGTCATATATACAAGTAGGATTGAAAAGAAATGAATCAAAAGATTGGTCATAGGACATTATGTCCTCAATCCTCATTAATAGTAAGGGAGGGGAGGCAATCAACAGGGTTGAGGGCAATCCCATCATGCGGGATGCCAAAAACATTGGGGCTAAGGAGTTGATAGGCTGCAAGGCTGGAAATCAAGCAAGGGGGGATGAAGATGGTTTGGCCCTTTTCAACTTGGCCCACCACCGTCTTGGGTTTATAGAGCCAAAAATGGAAGTTAGTGGAGGGAATGTTGCGCTGTTTGGGAAAGAGATTGGAAATCATGGTAACATGAAACACGACGTCCGAACCCACCCCAGGGTTATCATACAAGAAGATGTCCCTCATCAGACCATACCCTATATGTTTACCCTCCTTAATGACGACACAGTTGTTTGGTGCTAACACCAAAACTCTTAACCACTCGTTACAGTCCCATGTTACTTTTCTTTCCACATTTGGAAGCAAGATTAGCGCCCCCCTTGGGTGGGGTAACTCCTGGTAATGTCAAACCTGTTCTTGATAATTTTTCACGTGTTTTAAAAACCCCTTATACATCTCATCAGACAAAATCACCATCCTACTTTGATTCTTCTCGCACCGTGCCTCTCCAACAAGCTCTGATAGATTTAGAAAACCTGTGTCTGCTTCTAATTGCTTTTTCTGTACAAATAGCTTCAACATTGTTTTTTCAAGATTGCCTAGCAATCACACAAAACATACTCAGTCTTAATTATACCAGGCAAAACATTAGGATCACCTTACCCAGGCGCAAATTGGTTTGCAGAGTGCGGAGTTTTCCAATGCAACGCTCCCCAGCAAATTCAGCCACCCCAGGCAAAGGCCCCCAAAGTCTCATTTGTTCCGGGATATGTAGCGCATAGTGGTGGTTGGGCAGAATTTTCAAGTTGTCAAAGAGTTTTGCGGATGTGATGTTGTATAGATTGTAGGCGTCTTTAAATCGCTCAGCAGACCAGTGGCTTACCTCTTCCGCACATACAATGTGCGTAAATTGAACTAGCCTTGAGATATTATCCATAATAAGGACCCTCCTATAAGTCTCAACCACGGCTTCAACATTTGGAACCATCATTTCACATATGATTGAGGGTATGCAATAACAAAACAATACCCGCCATTGCAATGCCTTGAGTTTACCACACTTTGCTTTACCCAGCTTGCTCGGGATACATCCCACTGAACTTGGAAGGACCATTGTAACTAGCATCTTGCGGAAGGTGTTCATATTGTTCTCCGAGAAGATCCCATACTTATCTTCCCCGTCAATCTCAAAATTGTTTTGGTCACTCAGGCTTTTGTCATTGAAGAGATCAGATTCCTCAGGATTGAGTTGCAGACGTTTTGAAGCTCGAGGAGGCATCTTTCCACGTTGTTTGTTCTCTTTAAAAGACAGTGTCTGGAATCCCCATCGTTCTCAAAAGTGTGTCATCAGAATACCTTCCATCCAGTTTTGCATAATACCAAGTGCAACATGAGTCACAGGCGCACGGTATTCCAGCTCATTCAGTACCAAATATCATACACCATTCTGTCGTAGAAATTGATCACGTTTGTTTATTTTTTTTTAAATCTTTCCACGCTTTTGAATGCTCCCAAACTTCAGTGTCAAGGCAAGGTTCCCCCAACTCAAGATTTTGTTGTTCTTTTTGGCTGACCTTACACAAGGAACAAAAGAGCATTGCTGAGTGTGACACAAAACCGGCAACCTTATGGGTAGCTACCAAATCACCAATGAGTGGCAACAATCAAACTTGTATGTTTTGTCCATTAGGGTAGGCAGGCGTGCATATTTTGAATGGCTTTGAAAGCTCCACAAGCTCATTCATCAGAGGAGTCAAGAGGTGAGTAATAGTTGACATACTTGGTGCATTTGGTCCAGGTGTGATTCCCGCAATAAATGTATACTTCAGCTTGTTTTGCATGGTTGGGGGCAAGCTGATACAGGTCATCATGATGAGGCCAATCAAAATTTGTTTTCCGGCAAGTTTGTTGCCTCGTGGGTTGAACCAATTGACAAATAGAGAAAATATGAGGCCAAGATTGTTGTTTGTGGGTGAATTGTTGTACCACTTCAGTTGTTTCCATGCAGCACCTTGCTGAATATTGGTAACGGGGAACCCAGTTTTTGATTCTTGAGCTATATGTCAATTGGTGATTGCTTCTTCAATTCTGGGTAGGTTCAAGACCCAAGGGAGCCATTCCATAAGCTTTTGAGTGATGAATACAGATGTTGGAGTCTTGATATCAACACACTTCTCTAGAGATTGTCAAGGAATTGACATTTTCCCTTTGTGTGATATATTAGAGAAGGTTGTTTGTTCATGAAAAAGCGCACAGTTGCAGGGTCTTGATTTTGGCGTCTCGCAGTATGTGCTGTTTGATGGTGTGTCAGGACCATTGTAAAGAGAAAAACAGTTGGGGCAGCATTGGATTGGTAGCAACTTGATATTCAGGCCTTTGAGAATAGTACAAGTATCTTTGGGGACCAGGCTGTTGAGGGCTTGACCATTAGAATCTTGAGTGGGAGCCATCATCTGAACAATGAAATTTTGAGCAGTTTGACATTTCTTTAAGCTAACTTTTCCCTCAACATGAAGCCAGGAAATGAATGAAAAGATTAAGTCTAAAATCAAATAAAACACCAGTCAGTAATACAAAAAGGTTGTGAACTGGTAAAGATTGTGGTATTACCAGCTTTCTGTGAATTTGGTCTGGGGTCTTTGTCTGTGCTGCTGATAGATCCTTTGTCTTTGGTGGTGCTTGTTTGTGATGAACAGAGATCACTAGAGTCCGAAAGGGAAATTGATTCTCTTAAGGGTTTGGTCCAGGAGTGGTCTATGTGATCAATTGTGTGCTTCCTTATGTTCCGAGCAGAAATCAGGCGGCCAGTTTGTATATCTCTGTTGGGAAGTCTGGTTGAAATCTGAATACAACTTGGAAATTTGCAAAGTGGCATCTTGAGCTGGGTCTTGAGGATTTGTCAGAAGATATTCTTGGGATGGAGGACAAGTGCAGGATCAAGTTCAGTACTTGGAGGAGTTATAGCTGACACCCAGGTGTGAGGTGACTGACATTCTCCCCCACCTGCACGCATGCAGCTGTCACTCATGTGTCATACAGCTGTTCACAGGCTTGCAGGGGAATCATCCGGGTGACATTTCCCCCAAAACGCCTGCAGTTTGCACGCAGTGTGAGCTAAGTGCGCTGTTGAGTAAGGAGCTGTTGATTCATAGCTATTTGGCTGATCACCCTAGAAGAGGTGTACTTATCCCAGCATTCTATGATGTGGGTGGCACATACCAGTCAATGAACTTCTCATAGCAAATATGTAATCTAACAAATCTTGCTCTAGTTTCTCCATATGATTTTATTATCTCTTTCTAAATCAGGCAGCAGCTTTTTGTTTGTTTTTTTCAAAAAATATTCTATTATTTTCACTGTTCAAAATGAACTTTTCATTAAATAAAAAGTTATAACTTCTGATAACACAAAGTTAGATGGCAAATGTTCAAATTAGCTACAATCCGATCTAAGCTTCATCACTACAATCTATGGAGGATTAACTCAAACAGATAATATTTTCATTTATCAGTTTTAAATACAACTCAAGATTACGAGAAATAATAGATTCTTTGAATTAAACTAAGATTATGGAGCAAAGCATACCCAACGACAAAGCTGTAAATTTCGAATCAACATGAAATATAAATTGAGATTTTAAGGCTTTTGTCAGATCGGTGCGTTGCCTATTCTCGCAAACACAGCTAGGGTTTAGACAAAAACATTATTAAGAATTATGCGGGGATTATTGCCCACTAGGGGTTGCTTTAGGATACCATCTCGAAACTGAATAAAACAGCGGACGTAAGCGCTGTAAGGTAACTTTCGGTCCGAGTTGAAAAAGTCATTCCTGTACACAAATCACACATTATATCTTGAGGGCAGTTGAACCTTAGATCTTGACACCTTCCGAATTCAGGTCTTGGAGGCTCACAGATATCTGATCGCCAAGCAGGTGAGAATGAGAGTTGAAACCAATTCTGACAGCCGCATTTTCTGCCTGGTCGTCGATGCTTTGCTCGTTTGACCTAACTTTTTTTGTTTTTGAAACGCAGGAGATTTTTCGACGAGGCTAGGCGTTGAACTTGCATAACCGACGAATTCCCTGGACAGTTGAGCAAAACCTATGGCTGGGGGCGAAGCTCGAAAAACGGAGTATACATTTTTCTGTATGAAAAGTCATCATATTAAAAATATTGAGGCGGTGGATCAGTGATCTATCTGAACAAGGGGACATGAATGGGCCCTAAAATTACCAAAAAAGCGACCCCGAAAATCCATTCGGGGATGTTGCGACCCGAGCTCGACTTGTTTATCGTAAAAAATGATGTCAGACACCGATCTCCCGAATTCATTTTACCGAGATTTGTCTGGAGTTTCATGAGGGAAGAAAGTAAGATAATATTCTTCTTCACGTTTGATACTAATTCAAACGATAAGCATACATCTAGTGGGTCGATGGGGTATGAGATTGTTCCAAATTGTACCGAAAGTTCGAGTTTTGTTGCACAAGGTATAGTCCAATAGCTTGATTGTTGTGATAAATAAATTGTGGTTAGTTTCTATTTCCGTAGAATCTCATGTATCCTGAAGAATCCACCAACCCTTTGAAGTTTCCATCCTCCACCAATTTGGCATCATGTACTGCGGCAAAGATCGTCTTCAAATCCTTCTCCGGCCCTCCTATCAGTGAAGTACCTGTTTTCAGGAAATCAAACGTCAATTTTTGCATTCGTATTGTGCCGAAGAACCTTAATTTTACCATTACCTGTATCAATAGCGATGTCAGGCCTTCCCATGTCGATCACAGTGCCTTGTACTGTCAAAGATTCCAGCGGTACCAGCCAGTATGTTCGATTCTTAGAAAGAGGCACGTAATTGATTTCGCCAACGTAATGACGCCTGTTTGTTCCTCCAAATGTCAGTATGCCGCCGGGCGCTGTCTCTAAGGATTGGATCAAACAGTTATTCAGCTGATATTTACCTAGGAATTACGATTGGCACATACTTCTTGGCCGAGCACTGATGAGCCGTCTTAGAGCGAAAGACATGACCGGTTCGCCGAGAGCCTTTCGCAAGAAGAGTGATTCCCACGCTGGAATGGATGAACTGCTTGCGATTCCGCTCCACCCTAAGCCAAATATACCGCTTGTGTCAAGTCCCGGCCTGAGCACGTTCTCGACAGAATCGCAAACACCAAGTGTTTGACCTAGAACGGTCATGCCTCCAATGCTAACGGAATCCTTCGCCATTGAACCTTGCGCTTGTCCTGATCCATATTCAACCTTGAAAGGCTTTGTTTCATTTATGTAGGACGTCGACTCCATCGGATTAAATTTGCGGGCTGAGCGAGGACATCCTCGGTCAATGTTACACGAGCTGTCAGCAACCCACATGTCCCCAGAACCCGTATCCACTGAGCAGAGTCAAATTGATGATGATTTTGTTAGAATTGGGAATTACCAGGCGAAGGTGGAGCTCATATCGGTAAAAACTTGCCTATCATCTGCAAAGAAGAGGGGCGTACGAAGTATCGATGGAAATCGGTACTAAGGCATGAGTTACATGAGTCAATAAAACAACTCACGTGAAATTGCTGCGGGGGGGTTCCAATAGAAATGGAGGCAGTGTAAATAGCATCAGAGAAAGCATTTGTCAAATGCATGTCGGCGACTTGACGAGTTTGAAGCGGAAGAGGTTTATTTAAAGAATTCGAAGTGCGTTCCATCTCCGTTCCATATCGAAAATTTAACTTGTCTGCTGCCTGCTTGGCCCAGTTCTCAAACTCCGTCATATAGTTTCTTCTAGCATTCAGATGAGGGGCTGGATTAGTGTAAAGAGGAACGTAAATGGGCTTGAGGTCATGGTCAGGATTAGAAAGAACAGGTGCTGAGGAGATTAAAAGCATAAATAGTGGCTCAAAGCTCAATAACTGAAGTATCATCTCTCTCGCTTGAGTCTCCCTATTTGAACAATTCAAGATCAACTTCTAGCCACATTGAGTGCAGTGCTATGACGGAAAGTCTCCTCGAATTAATTTTTGAAAATCTGAAGAAAGTACATTCGCACTGAATTACGGACTGGCTCCAATGATCAATCCTTCGTACTCATCCAAACTGGCTCGGCAGAGAAGAAGTACTCGCAGGGAAAAAATGTGGAGGTGACCATAGGAAACCTTCTGGGGAAGAGGCATCATTCGTATCGTGCCATTTTTGGAAGGGGCATGAGGTGCATTCTAGAAAACTAACAGTTGAAGTCCTCAAGAAGTGCGAGTGAGTCGAGTTATCCTGGATGGCTAAAGAGCTCAATAGCCCTCCGCTATCTTTGATAGCCATAGGATTGAATGTCCATACTCACAGGTCACGCAGTGTATTGGTGTCATGCGAAGGCTAGCAACGCGTTGAATGGGTTCAGAAGCAGAATTCGATGCTTAATCAGAGTTGTACCCAGGGTCTGAATGTCAACAAAACAAAGTAACTCATGTACTGGGTGATGTCTTGAAGGTGAACAGACGTATAAAAAAAATCCACGGCTTTTTTTCATATGCGGCGCTCCTCTGGTTTCTTTTCATTTTCCTCACGGGAAAGCAGAACGGTCGAGATGACAATAAAGGGATCTGGCCCCCAGACGACCGGATCACTCGCCCAAATTTCTTCACGCGCCGGTTGTTGGGCAGACGCCATAGGGGAACTTTCGTCTGTTGATTAAAGGAGGCCATGCCGTTGAGGCGACGCTTCGCTTCAAGCTTATAATTCACTCAGTCGTTCCAGATGAAGCTCCACATGATGCCATACCCTGTTTTATGAGGCTTGCCATGCTTAACCTTCGCTGTGGTCATGAATAATTAAAATTGGAGCGACTGAGATAAACCTTATTTCAATGAGACGGTGTTGATCACAAAATATAAGACCAGTTGGCGAAACTTTTCTTCACCTACAACCCTGACAAGCAACATCAAACACAAATTCAGAAGAGGAAAACATTAGAAACATAATATTATTCAGCATGACTTTCTTTGAGAGATGAGTTATTGGACAAACAAACCTTTTGTGCCAACGAAATTCTCAGATCACGTTCTGAGGAGCCATGGCTTCGGGCGATAAACGGCAACGAACCTTGAAGGATGAGAAAAATAAGAACAAAGCACAATTGATCGATTGCAATTTACATCTAAATCTTTTGTGCGAACGAACTTTTCAGATGACCTTCTGAGGAGTAAGGGTTTGGGCCAATGAATGGCAGTGATTCTGCGAGGATGCGAACAAATAGAATTGTGAATAATCAAAGAAACAGACACAATAGGGCGTATCGGATTGAAGATATTCAAAAAAAATTAAATCGCTGATTTCAGGGATACCACAATTTTTTTTTTCATTGGAAAATATTTGTTCAGGAAAAAAAAAGCTTCGTTCTAAATTTTAGTAAGAAAATGTTTTTCTCGAAATAGATGGTTTTCCCAAAATCAGACATTGAAATTTCCACATTCTCAACTCTGAAAAGCCGTGATTGGTTGACGGAATCTTAGATGCTATTAAGTTACGGGATAGGAAAAGATAGGACTAGAGGAGTTTGCCACAGAAAATTGGATTTATCGACAACTTGCTCATGTAATCAATTTGTCAACAAGATGAAAAATTAGGTTAATGGTGACTGAGCACCGGCTTCCGATTAGTTTCAAGTCAAATTTTCAACAAAAAATTCCGCTGTGGTTCCAAGGCATAAGTGAATCTTTATTCAAAGCTAACTATGGATAGATTGAGTTCTTTCAGAGAATAGAATTCAGGGAGGTCATTGCAGTGAGAAATACCCCGAAAAGGGAAAGGTCCTGCAGAATTGGGTTTACATCCTGGACAGTTCCAGTCTCTGGCAGATTTGGAGCTTACATAATTGATTTTTTT